>MINK01011019.1:0-11686 GCA_001735545.1 Phormia regina
TATCATTTTGACATTGTGCGCGGTAGTTTTACACTAACAAAATACAAGGAATTGTTTTTTTTTTGTAGATGTGCGAGTACTTTGTTATTATACTATGGTTTGAACCATCTAAGGGCATATAATATCGCCATCTTTGTATTTCGTAAAATATCTTCAAATGAAGCAAATTATTTGCTTAAAAATAGTTGGCATTGCAGGTGGCAACACTATCATTTGTGGAAACAGATGTGTGCACCATTTTTTTTATTATCTTCTGTTCGCTTGCCAACTATCTGAAAATTTTTTAGAAAATTCAATTTTTTAGCTGTTGATAACTTAAAAACATAAACAAATCTAAATTCAGTTTAAAAATGAGCCAAATATTGAGTTCTAGGTGGTTAATATGTAGAATATGTTTAAAAAGTGAAAATAAAAGATTATACAACATATTTGAGCCCATCAGTGAGGAGGAAATTGCCGACTTGGGTACCACACTCCAGGACAAGATAGAACTATGCGGAGCCATCAAGGTAAACATAACGCGAAAAAGATAACGAATATTAATATTATATTAAACATTTTTATAATTAATTGTAGCTTCACCAACAAAATAATTTACCCGATAGAATTTGTAATCGTTGTGTGTTGTTGTTGCGTGCCGCCTATAAATTTCGTGATTTGTGTCAACAGTCTCAAAATCAATTAAGACAATTCATCACTACCCTACCACAAGAGAAGGAATCTGATGATACAATTGAAATAAATTTTGATTCTGATGCCGAAGAACAACAAGCTGAGGTTCAAGAAGAAAGTGAAAATGTTCTTTTAAATGAGCCAGACTACGTGGTAGAGGAAAGCGTAGTAGAGTATGAAGCAGAAGAGCTATCTTCAAATACTAATAATAATAAAAATGAAAATTATATGAGTACCATTGAAAATGAAGCAGATATTCCCGATTTCAGTGATGGGGATAGTTCACAATATGTTGTGGAAGAAGTTGAAGCCAAAGAATTTGTCACTGAAGATAATGAAGATGAAATTACTACCTATAAATATGAAGAAGAATTGAATAGTGATAATATAATAATAGAAGAACATCCTAAGAAAACTGAAAATCAAATTTTTCTTAAACGTTTAAATCAGAAAAAGCCAGCAATGAAAAGAAAACAAAAACAAATTTGTGATCAAGGTATTAATGGGGTATATAAATGTGCATTTTGTGATAATACCTACACGGAGAAGAGCAAATATAGTAATCACATGAAGCTACATATAAAAAATAAACCACATGAATGCGAGTAAGTTTTTGAAAAGTATAAGATATTTTTTTTCTTTTAATTGGAGAAATTTTTATTCATACAGAATTTGTAAAAAACGTTTTTCTACTACTCCGCAATTATCCAGACACATGAATTCACATACCGGTAATCGGCCCTATAAGTGTCAATATTGTGAAGCACGTTTTGGTGATCCCTCTACTAAGATAAAGCATGAAAGGTTTAAGAAATATTTTCTGATAATATAAACGAATTTCTACTCATTTAAATAAATTTCTCGCTTACAGAATTCACACCAATGAACGGCCATACAAATGCTCTTTATGCGATAAAGCATTTGCCTACTCCAATGTTCTAAAAGTACACATGATGACCCACACCGGCGAAAAACCTCACACGTAAGTTCACTTCTTTTGTATATATGCGCTTTTTATTAAAATCATTTTTTTTTTTCATTTAGCTGCGAATATTGTGGTAAAAGCTTTTCTCAACTTCATCATAAAAATGCTCACGAGAAACGTCATAGTAATGTCCACACGGTTCTTGTAAGTAACTCATCTGACATTGATTTTATGGAAGATGAAGATGATTTGAGGGAGTACAAAATTGAAGAAATTATATAAAAATTATTATATTTTAGTACATATTTTTACTTGTAAGAATATTATGTAGTTATAAATAAACTTATCACAATTTTTATTTATAAGACCTCTGTTTTATTTTAAAGAAATCAAAATCATCATATTTTAATAGTTCCGGCAGTGCACACCCGTTTGACATACATTTATTTAACAAATACAAATAAAAAATTGGACATCTTTTAAAAGCTATTTAAAGGAGGATATTAAATTTGAAGTTTATTTACCTTTAATAGTATCCATGAATTGCTTATTATTTAAAAACATTCGAAAAAGATATGGCAAATGTCGAAACTTCTTTTAAACATTTTTCAAATAACTTTATTTTACTAAAAAGTAAACTAATATCTTAACATTTTAATAAAAAGTTAATAACTTTCATTATAAAAAGTATTTACATATATTTGTTTAAACAGTTTATTATAATTTTCACACAGCGAATTCAGTAAAATAAATCTATTACAAATTATAAATTCAATAAAAACCAACAATATTTTATAAAAACCAAGTTGCCAATATCTGGAAAGTTTTAAAAAATGGCGAAACAACACACAGATTAAAAATAATAATTCGTATTGTTTAAACTATATGTAAATATCCATTTTATCAATTTTATGCAACATTTTATTATAAAACAAAAACTAAATTTCAACATATTTCACCACACTATTTCTTTCTCTTCTTCTTTCTATTTTCTAAGTATGTGGCATCACTAAGTAATAACCAACAGAGTTGCATAGAAGTCAATATTTTTGACATACAAAACCCAACACATTGATTAATTTGACAAATCAACAACAAAAGCAACAACATTGAACAAGCGCGATAGGCGTCACTTTTTCTACAGTGAAATTTTGTTAAAAAATTTAAGTAAAATACAAATATTTTAAGCACAAATTGTGAAAATTAAACAAAATTGTCAAAATATTGTATAAAATATTTCTATTAATATTTCTAAAACACCTATAACATGAAGTCTGGTCTAAATGAAAAATGGCTGGTGTGTAGAATATGCTTAAAGCAGCCCAAAGAAGAAATGCAAACAATATTTGATAAAAATGCTGAAAAAGATTTGACGCGTATGATTTTAGAATGCGGTGGAGTACCCGTAAGTGTTTAAATAATAAATTATTATAAACATTAAAAATATATAATGTTCGTAAATTTTAAGATAAAACAATTTGATCATTATCCTGATAAGATCTGCAGCAAATGTTATAAATATTTGCAAGTGGCCTATAAGTTTCGTTTAACCTGCCAAAGGTCTCACAATCATTTAAGTAAATTTATAGCACCTGTGGAAGTGGATAAACGTAACGATAATGAATTTGAAGACGAGACAGATTCGATAGGTAATGCTTTGTCAATAACAGAAGATGGTTATGTGGTGGAAGAAGCTAACGATGGCCTAATGGTTAAGTTGGAACAGCAGGATGCTAATGTGGTAAAGGAAGAATATACGGTTCATATACAAGAAGAAGATGACGATTTTGTGGAAATTTATGAACCCATGACTGAAGAAGAAGAAAAAGAAGTTTTCCAACTGGCCGATGATAACTTTGATAATGATGTATGTTTTAATAGAGAAATATTATAAACTATTATTTGATTTATTTGTATTTATACTGTAGAGCTTACCCGATAGCCAAGATAATATTGAATATCTAGAACTGGAAGAAGATTTGGAATTGCCTTCATCGGACAACGAAGATTTTATTAAAAAAGACACTACAAAGCCAAAGTCTAAAGTTTTAACAAAACGTTCTGCGCCCCAAGCTTCTACCAGCCGTAAAGCAGCACCAGCTGCCAAACGTGCAAAACGGGAACCAAAAGAAAAGAAACCTAAGGAAACTTCCTACATATGTGATTTTTGTGGAAATAAATATCCTTCACAGGGTCGACTTACAGAACACATAAAGTTACATAAGGGAATTAAACCACATGAATGCGAGTAAGTTTTATTAAATAAAAATAGGTCACCTTGAATTGTGATATTTATAATTTGAAAAAAGTCTTAACTTAATATTTGTGGGAACTATCAGTATAAGATGCATATGTAAATTTTTTGTTTTTTAGAATCTGTGGTCACTGTTTTGCCCAAGGGCAGCAATTAGCACGTCATATGAATACACATACTGGCAACAGACCCTATAAATGCAGTTATTGTCCAGCTGCTTTTGCTGATTTGTCAACCAGAAACAAGCATCATCGGTGAGTGTTTTGTCTGAATACAATTTTTATTTTTTTAAACAAACATTTTTTTCTTTTAATTATTGTAGTATTCATACCAATGAACGTCCCTATGTATGTGATGTTTGTGGCAAGAGCTTTACATATACAAATACTTTGAAATTCCACAAAATGATCCATACTGGTGAAAAGCCATTTGTGTAAGTTTTTCCTGAAACAGATTTTTTTCTTTTTATTTCTTGTTTTAAATAAATTTTATTGATTTTGCAGCTGTGACATTTGCGGCAAAGGATTTCCACAAAATTACAAATTGCGCAACCATAAATTAATACACGAAAAGAAGGGCATTAAATTGGAAGTTGTAGAAGTTGCCAAGATGGAAACCACTCAAGAGCACGAACCTGTCTACCATCATGATGTCCATGTAGAAGCAGCTGCCCAACAACTGCTAGAAATCTAAGCATATAGTGAAGAGGAACTACCATATTTTATTTTTAAATTGATTGATTAAAACTCTACTTACTGCAAGTTAATGAACATTCATTTACATATATTTCTTCTTTTTTAGTTTAGCTTTAACTTTATACAAAAATATAGTTTAATATTAAAATCGTATGTATGTATTTGGACATTTACTTCATTTAAGATGTAAAATAAACAAATCTCAATGAGTAAATATTCTTAAATTAAGTTAATAAAATGGCCCGGCCTAATTATTGTTTCAATAACTTGGCATGGTAGGCAATGTGTTCGCCTATGAATGAGGAAATGTAGTAATAGCTGTGATCGTAGCCTTCCCTTAATTTGTAAATGGTTTGCAGATGATCATTGTTGGCAGTAGCTGCTAGTAAGTTATCGGGCAACAATTGTTTCTGCTTAAGGAAATCATCTTCGCTTCCCTGATCAATAAACAATTCTAATGGAGTACCCGCGTAATCCTTGGCTAAATGAGTAGCATCCCATTGTTTCCAGGCTTCTTGATCAAGTCCCAAATATCCTTTAAAAGCTTTTTGGCCCCATGGACATTCAATAGGGTTGGAAATTGGAGCAAAGGCAGAAACAGATTGATATTGACCGGGATTCTTTAAAGCACAAATTAAAGCACCATGTCCACCCATGCTATGGCCAAAGATACCCTTCTTATTAGGTAGTACAGCAAAGTTCTTATTAATCAATTCCACCAACTCTTGGGTAACATACGAAAACATTTGATAATTCTTAGACCAAGGTTCCTGGGTTGCATTGACATAGAAACCAGCACCGGTTCCAAAATCATATGCATCATTTTCTCCCTCAATATTAAGGCCACGAGGAGAGGTATCGGGATTTACAACTACTAAACCATGTTTGGCAGCATATTGTTGCACACCAGATTTGTGTATAAAGTTTTCATGGGTACAAGTTAGGCCACTCAAAAAGTACAATACCGGACACTCAGTCTTATCTTCCAACAAACAGGGAGGCACATAAACGCCGAATTTCATTTCACAACCCAAAGTGGTTGATTCATGACTGTAGACACGTTGTTCACCTTCGAAACATTTGTTGGTCGACAATAGTTTAAGAGCCATGCTGAGGTTTCTTCTAAAAATTTTGTAAGAAATCGTAAAATTTTAATACAAATTTTTATCTGATGATGACGACAAAACTTTTTGAAGATTAATAATTAAGTAGTGGAATCAAGGCGAATTCAGATTAGATGACAGCAGCTCGTCAGCTGACTTTTATTTCCTCCATATGAAAATTGTACAAACGTCAAATATTTTCTGGAAGAAAATTTAAATAACTCATGTCTCGTCAACTGGGCCAGTAACAACAACCAATGTGTCTCATCACCAAACGAACATTGAAAGTAGTTTTCAAAATAATATTTTTAGTTATAGAGAACCAACATTGATTAGTTATAAATAGACTTCCCTAACTCGGTTCCGATTTATTTGATTTTTTCGCCATTGATATTTGTTATGATGAAAAATCTCTGGTGTAGACCCTACCTTACGTCAAGTCTATATCAAACAAACGTCAAATTTTTGTTTGAGAAGCAGATAATTTTTTTATATCTTATTATGTTTATATTTTTTAAACTATCGACAATGTTTTCATAAAATATGTAAATGTATTTTTGGCCTTGAAGGCTTTATATTTGGAATTTCAATAGAACTTTTTTTGTCAGCAATTCGCTTTATTTCAATTGGAAATTTTCTATGAAAAAAAAAAGAAACTTTTATAAATTTTTTATATAAATACCTTAAAAATTACAATAAAATAAACATTTTATTTTGTATAGAATTTATTACTAATAAGATTTTATTTTGGTCCATAACTTTTAAACTAAATGAGAAACCAGCTTGAAATTTTTCATGTGTAGGGATCATATATTATATTTTTTTAATAATTTTAAAAATATAATGTTCGAACAAACGGTCTGATGTTTTGACAAAAATACAAAAATGTATGTTATAAATCTTTTAGGAAATAAAAAATAATGTTCAAACAATCGGTCTTCGGATCCCCTTACATCTAAGGGGACTTAGAATCACATTTGTGAATCAATGAACTCTATAAGACGATGCATAAACTAGGAAATAAAAAGTTGTTATATTCACCTCTCAGCCGGCTAACAGCCGATCTTGAGCCGCCGCTAACAAATTTTAGCAAAGCCGCCGCCGACGTTAAAATCGTTCGGCGCAGGTCTCTGCGCTAGTTTTCCATTTCTACATGAATTAAAGTAACATAAGAAATAAACAAAATAATAAAGAAATATTAATAATAGGTTTAACGTTAAAAAAGTAAAACGATATGCAAATGAACTCGAATATTTCAATTGAACGTAAAAAAGTAGACTGTAATGCCCTGCCTAAAGGATGGCAAAGAGAAGAAGTTTTACGAAAGTCTGGAATCTCAGCGGGAAAAGTTGATGTCTACTATTACAGGTAAAATATAAATCGATTAAAATTAAAGCTCGCCTTAGTAATTAACTAAAATAACGCACGAATTAAACACAAAAATACCCAACAATTTTTCACACTTTCATTATAAAAAAGAAAATGACAACAAAAACAATTTTGTACACATTTCATTTTTTAACCCTGTACCCTACCTCCTTCACTACTTTTTTTCTCTATATACACATTCTTATTATTCGACGATATGCCGATACATATACTGTATATTAAAAATGTAAATGTTTAATTGATGTTGGTGTTGATGTTGCTGATGATGATAATAATTGCCAATAATGATGATCGTATTGATGATGTTGTATAGTCCTACTGGAAAACGTATTGATAGTAAACCACAATTGGCAAGATATTTAGGAGATGCCATAGATATAAGCAGTTTTGATTTTCAAAAGGGCAAATTTATACAACATCTGCCCTCCCCCTCTATATCACTATACCGCTGTATACCCGGTACTACTACATCAGTAGTCAGCAGTAGTGCAGGCAGTGGTAGTTTGGGAGGTATTGGTGGTAGTGGTAGTAGTGCTGCCCTTACTGTTGCTGCTGGTAGTTCTACTACATTACCTACATTGGGTGGTGGTATTACTATAATACCAGCACATCACTCATCTGTGGGACATAATTTAAAGCGTAAACATAGAATGGGATCTCAATCATCAAGTTTAAATTTACCCTCACCCTCGTCGTCTTCTACTTCAATTTCCAGTCATCATAATCTTTTAAGTTCTTGCACTACGATGACAACAACAACGACGACATCAACAAATTTGCCACTTAAGCAACAGCAATTAGAATTCAGGTAGAGCCTACAAAAAAAAATCAAATAACTAAAAGGCAAATCTGTGTTGCATGCCATTGTCAAGTGATATCCAAAGTATTTTAATATTTTTTTAATGTATATTTTATAATAATGATGAAAACATTAAATTGGCAATTTTAGGAAATTAAAAATTTTAAATAGGAAATTGATTTGAACTAAATTTATATTCTATATTAATGAATTGGCATATTGAAATTATATCAGTACTTTTTTTATTTTATTTGAAGAGTAAGGAAATTTCTTTTGTATGTCTTGCACTTGTTTTACTTTCGTTTTTTATTCAACATTATAATTCATGCATGCAATTTAAAACATCATTTATTAGTTTATAAAGTTACAAAGAATATAATGGAAGATATCTAGGGACTTTTGCATTCTTTTCAAAAATTTAATACTTTATAAGAAAATAAATTAGGAATATTTACTTTTCTTTGAAATTTATTATATTTTTTGTAACTTTATAAATCGAGAATTTTCCTTTGTGTTCGATCTAAATATTTACATAGAAAAGTAAGCCTTTTAATATGCTTTGTAATTCTAATAAACATTACTTAAATTAACAGTCGTGCTATGCGAACAGATGTCTCACTAGTGCCACCTATACGTCAGACGGCCTCCATTTTTAAACAACCTGTTACAGTAATACGTAACCACGAAAACAGCAAGACTAGAAATGATACAAAACAAGGAGCACAACAACAAGATAAACCTAAACAATTGTTTTGGGAGAAACGTTTAGAACGTATGCGAGCCTGTCATGCAACTGGTGAACAATTTGACGATATTGTACTGCCCAAGAGTCTAAAACCATTAGGGCCTAATGTTCACGAACAGACTGTTATGCAATCACTAGCCACTGCTTTGCATGTACTCAATACACCTGTAACTGGACAAACTGCTAGCAAGACTGAATTTCAAAAAAACGCCACAGCTTTTATCAATCCTGACCAACCGCTTATGCAGGGAATTCTCATATCAGAAGATGACATACGACGGCAAGAGGATCGTGTTAATGTGGCACGAAGAAAACTGCAAGAAGCTTTAAAAGCTTAAAATGTAACAGAAAGTATAATTAGTTTTTAAGTATAAATTACCATATAAACAAAAATAAAATTACTAATAAAACATTTTAAACATTTACATTTGAATTTATAAATAAAAGAATTACATTCGTTTATTATTTCGAAATAAAATAAAGATGATTAACAAACCAACAGTGAAATCAAACAAAAAATACTATAATTACATTATTTGTATATATTTCTCATGAATAAAAGTAATGCTCTTCAAAATGGCAAATAAAATTTTTTTGTAACAGCATTACAAACATGCAATAACCAAAAGCATTAAAAACAAGATAAATCTTACATTCTTTTTTGGTATTTGTTGAAACATTTGTATACACTATTCATGGAAATCAAATAATAAAAACGATTCCTTTACAAGAATTGTATATATAAATGATATTAATGCATAACTTAAACCAAAAAACTAACAATAAAAGGCAGTTCTGTTTTGTTTATTTCTAAACTACATATTTCCTCAATCCATATCATCTTCCTCAAACTCCTCATCATCGTCGTCGTAATTTAAGCCATCGTAATAATCCTGAGTGTTGGAAAACTAAATGAAATTTAACAAATTATTTTTAAATATATAAATTAGTAAATGAATATGCATACCTTTTTCTTTAATAAAATTCTCATGGCGGCAAATGAAGACATAGCTATAATTGCTGCTATACCAGACAGTATTTTTGTTTTCTTTTCAGATTCTAGGAACTTACGTTCAGTAGCCGTTAGCAAAGGATTATTTGGAGAAGCATCATCTTTACTGGTGTTTATGGAATTAAATGATTCCTTCTTAAAGACATCCCTTGATATTCGGTTAATGAAATTAACTAAATTTTTACAACCTTTAATGTGATTTTGTATGGGATTGTTAGGAAGCGTTATTTTCGATAAAATGGACAAATAGGAAAACACTATAGCATCGAGTTCACTAAATTGATCTCCAAAAAACCATACATTACGCCCCAGACGTTCCGACAAAACATTAATACATTTTTTTGCAGTAGATGTAAGCTAACCAAAGGGAAATTAATTGAAATATTTTATCGTAAATCATGTCTATTAAACTTACATAGTCTACTTCATGTAATTCTAGTTTATCGTCTATATCGAAACCTCCCATTGTGTAAACAATGTCATAAGCCTCTTTTCGATATGAGGACGGATAGTAAAAGTTGAAAGGAAACGGTGTTCTTTTGGCATAATAAGACCTGGTAATTTCAAAGTTATTTGGCTCCCCAAAAACAAAATAATGATAATAGGTATGTAGTTTTGTAAACACCCAACTGGAAAAGGCTTCGGATAAATGTTTGTCTTTTAATTTTAATCTGGCATCTATAGCATAACCCTAAAAATAAATCGAAATATATACAGCGCATTAAAAAATAGCTAAAGGTTATTGCTCTCCAATATATTTGTATGTTAATTAACATACAGAATAAATTCTAATGAAAATCTCATGTTTACTTACTTCTTTGTCTAGTAATTTCTTTATCTGTCTATAGCCCACAAATTTTTCATTGCCAATTTGAAGATAAGGCAATTTACCGGCACCGGAACGTAGGGGATTGGAATTTGTTTCTATTGTCACGGGACAACGTGTAAATTTCACTAAGCACTAGAACGTTGGAAAGAGTATAATATCTATAATATTCGATTTATTTTAACAAATCATTTCTACTTACCAAAACGCGCAAACACTCAAAATCTATGGAAGGTAGTCCCCATTCACCTTTATAAACATATAATACAGCACCCAAACGCATTTTTATTTATTATTCTCGCTATTAACAAATCATCAGCAATGCTTTACTATAATTAAATATTATTTATTATTATTTTTCTTTAATTAATTGACAATTTTAAATCAAAAGTTAATATTTACACAACTTTATAAACTTTTATGATTGATATTACTGCACAGGAGGGACTTCACTTTTAATTGAGGTTATGTTTAATATTTATAAATGTCAAAATAAAAAGCTTCTTCTTACTTTTAGTACTTTTTGACAAACATCTGTTAGCTAAAACAAAAACAACTAGTGATTGTAGTTTTAAGATAAAACATTTTCAAATTAAACATTTTTCAATAATTATTAAATAAATGTGTTTAAAATAATGTCATGAGTATGTTTTTAGTGGATTATAGTAGTTCATCGGAGTCTGAAGATGAAAAATGCGCAGAAATAGTTGAAAATATAAAAGTAAATGAATTTCGGAAAACCTCAGAAAATAGGTAAGAAATGTCAGGGTTAGAAAACAAACTTTATTAAAGTAAAAAAAATAAATTTAAAAAAAATTACTTGGTTCCCATTAAAAAATTTGAAAAAGTCGACTTTATAGGACAATTAAATGCAGAAATTTTTGAATTTTCATCGAGAAAGTTTATTTTGATTACAAAAATTTATGAAAATTTGTTTTGTATTAACTAAGTTGACATTTTTGAGTGCTTTTTTAGTTTTCAGTAAAATTTTAATTAATGATATTCTTATTTATTCAAATAAATTAAAAGAAACATATATTTTTTGCAATTACAATAAAACTACATTAAATATTTCAATTATAGCAATAATTTAGTACAAAATCACAATATAAGCAAAAATAGCATCACAGGTTATTTCGTGTTTAAATTTTACCGTTACTTATTCCAATAATAAGAATTTGCATAGAATGGAGTAATAAATTAGTTACATTTTAAACATGGGTCGACGAACATCTGTAGAAAAACGTGAGCTTGTTATCACGCATT
>MINK01011022.1:0-10601 GCA_001735545.1 Phormia regina
TTTATGGAAAACAAACTATCATCTGATGTATCGAGTTGCATGGGCTTTCAATGTCTCTGCGCCATCACTAGTTTTATCAGATTTGATAATGAAAATACTTGCCAGGAGCGCAAACAAAACTACAAAGCCACAGCCATTTCAGATACTTTTTGAGGCTGTAAAGGAATCATCCGGACAACTATGTAGAGGGGGTACTGGCATAAAGGTTTGGTAGGTGTGTAATGCTGTTACATCCACCTACTGAAGAGACAAATATACACATACGCGAGAGAAGGAACGAAAAGGAAGGCAAGGTGAGCGCGTGTCGAAAGATTTACGTTACAATCTATTTTTCAGAAGTGGAAAATCAATCTTTGGCTTTAGAAATAACATATTCATGTGTTCATAAGGATCCAAGATGGTACAACTCTCTGTATTGTTTTCTAGGTTACACTGGAAAGATGAGACTGAAGGAACCCATGAATAATATTAGATAACTACAGAAGCAAAGCATGAGTGGAGTATATGGATAAATATCTCGTCGAAAACTGTAAAACTTCAAACATTCGCAAAGGATTATTTATGATGCAGCTGAGAGGAAATTAAAAAACTCGCAAAATCTGCATATTATGCGAAAAGACCAACACGAAAAGCATTCATACATTCCATAAGCCAGTTCGTTCTGAACATTCAGAAGTTATTATGATATTTTAATTTTTATTAAGTTTATTATAAACTAATTTATCTAATCTTAATAAAAATAAAACAAATTAATAAAATAAACATTTTACTTGCATTTTAAATAATAATTTCCAAAAATTATTCTATACATACCCAGGTATGCTGGTTGTAAATGTAAGGGGTATCTCCACAAAAACACTTATAAGTTTGGTTGTGAAAACAATATTGTTGACAGACATCTAAAATTTCAAGTTTTTATGAAAATCAAAACTCATAATATTACTGATTTAAAAATGAAAAACATACCCGTGTATGCAGTTGTCAACATAAGGGTTAATAAAGGAAATTGAAAATCGATATCTTTATTGAGTCAAAAAATAAACAATTTTGAATTGGCAAGTTTGCAAAAATTAACAAACAGGCGGACGGAATAACGGACATTAGAATTCTCCAGAAATAATTATTAAAATTGAAAAAAAGTTTATACAATTTTTTCTTGTCGACTATCAAATAAACTACTATTATCCCCTTTTTCAAAATTAATGTTAATTGTCGAAATGTACGGACATTACAATTCAGCCAAAAAATATTTTAAATCTAAAAAATAAGCGCAAAAGTTATATTCGGCTTGGCCGAATCTATATACACACTATCAACTTTTTCAACTTGACAGTTTATATGGGAGGTGGGCGGTAAAGTGGGCGCACCACATTCATTTTTTGTTTCCGAATTTGCATAGTTCCTTGAACTATTTGAACACAATTGCGTTGAAGTGGAAGGTGGGTGGTAAAATGAGCGGGCCACGCCCGTTTTTGGTTTTTAGTATATTTCGACCCTTAAACTATTTATACAAAATTTCGTTGTCGTACATTTTTTGTTTAAGAGATATCTCCAGAATAGTAAGAAATGGACACACTGTGTTTCTACTTTTAAGTCCATAACTTTTTTATTTATGTCAAATTTCGCCCCCTTAGGTTGTCCCATTCGAGCCCTATCCTGCTTTCTACAGACAGACAGACAGACAGACAGACGGATGGAGGAACATAGCTAGATCGGAATCAAACCAGGACCCAGAAAATATATACTTTGTGCGGTTTTAAATGAGTCCTTCGTCATGTTATACACGAAAAGACAAAATAAATATACCTCCCATCTTTTGGATGGTGGGTATAATTAAGCATAATCATCAGAATTTTTTACTTATAAATAGAAAATTAAATGTGATCACTATCAACACATTTAACATTAATGTATGGCACGGTAATGTCCATGCTGCCAAAAAAATTTTAAGATTCTAAAAGTGCATTTTTTATTAAAAAAAAAATAAAATAAAACATGATCATTAAAATGTGGATATACACTTTCTCTGAATTAATCGCCATTTTCAGTCCCTCTTACTCAAATGTGACATTTTTATCTATTAATAAATACTTTATCTATTAAAAAATTACTTACTTAAATATTACTTAAATCTCAAAACTTTTTATTTCCCCCAAATGCCTTTAAAACCTTTTCATTTCTAGTTAATATTTTTTAAACAATATTTTTGTTGTGTTCAAATTACATTTTTCTTTTACGGTTTCTTGGTCACAAACAAAAATAAAATGAAGAAAAAAAACTCTTATTTATTCTTCTTATCAGATTTTAACGAATTAAGTTCCAATAAAAATAAATGATACAATTTGATAAGGTTAAATGCCCTTTGAATTAGTATTATTAAATGAAAGGACATTTTTATTTTTTACAATAACAATACCTTTGCGTATTTGAGTGAATACACACATATTCAAACATTAAGTGTGAGTACTACTATGTGTTATTGTGTGTGTTTTTAGTATTTGTAAGTTTTATTGAACAAGTTAATACTTGTAGTAAACCTACAATTATCATTAATCACCGTTAATAATACAACTTAAAAATAACAAGTGTTCGTACAATAATCAAGATAAGAGCGAAAATAAATTTAATACATGGCCTTGTTGTGTAGAGCAAAAAATAAAATAAAAATAATGAGGGTAAATTGTTTTTGTAAATATAGTTTGATTTTTTTAATAAGGATAAATTAAGTAGCACTAAATTAAGTAGACTTTAGACCAATCTGCTTATTATTCTTTTTAAAGCATTATAGCGATATAAGATCCTTAAATTTGTCCCTTCATGAATTAATGTCAACCTAATTTCAATCCAAATTTGATATTAATAATGAACGAGTTAAACCCGGTGCGCAACAACAACTGGCGCTTAAAATAAATGGATCGAAAATGCCATTTAATTCCGGGAAAGGTGATATCAAAATTTTAATACCTTTAATTAATTTTCATATTAATCGAGAAGTGGAAAAAATATTTTTTTATTTTTAAAATTTTTTTTCTTTGAAAGAATTATAATATCCGTTCATCTGTCTATCTGTCTGACAATTTTATGAAAACTTTTCAACTCAAAATCGTTTAACTTTCGACTCAATTAAATTAACGACTCAAAATGTTCGTTATTCGATAAATAATTTTGCTTTTTAAACAACTATATAAAATAAAATCGTTTGAGAAATTGAGAATTTTGAAATTTCAAATTATGTATATAAGTTATACATATAAGCAGGTTTTCTAAAGGATTAATCAAGGACTTTAAGGTGTTATAAAAAATCTTTAAAAACGGGTAAAGAAAAAGGTATTCCACTTTCTGAGAACGTTATCTAAATTTTATAAATAGGTTAAAATAGGGTACAGATTCGGATGTACTATATATTTCTAACACCGGGTCATATGATCAGGAATCACCCAAAAATGCATAAATACATATGAATCTTAGTATCAATGTAATATTCTGTATGTGTTTTTTTATTTTACAGGTATAGGTCCATAATTAGTTCCCTCATAAGATGTCAAATTTCTTCTCGAAATGATTTCAAACTTTCAAAAGATGCAAAATCTTTAAGAATATTTTAAAATATTTACGAAAACCATATCGAAATGATACAAGAACTTTTAAAAACACAGAAATAAACGATTCAAATACTTTTAACGAAAAAATGATTGTTTTGCGAATATGTTTCTGCAACGCAAATGGTTTAAACCAACTACATAAATCCGAGATATCTCACTTCATGCAGAAACAAAATATTGATCTTGGTCTCAGAGACTACATCTCCAATAGATATTTTTTTTAATTTCAGGTTACACATTTCATTGCACAAATCGTAGAATAATCAAAAGACTATTAATACACTATGCCCTAGATGAGCATTCAAAAAATTATTAGCAATCGTCTTGAATGTTTTTCTGGTAATTTGACCCTAAGCGCAATTTATTGTCTCCACGATTTCGTGTCCTTGGACAACCAATTTACTGGCTTGTTGATATTAGAAAAATTCCTGATCTTATAGATTTTGTCATATCTAAGAATATTAATCGAAATTCTGTTACTACTGAAGCATGCGAGGATCCAGCTCAAGCTTTTGGGGGAGCCATTTTCATTTGAAAAAGCATTGCAAAATAAAATTACGCCAATCTTAAATGATAAAAATATATAAGCAGTTCACCAGTCTGATTGATTGATAGAACCAGAAGTGTTCTAAGGCCTATTCTGTATTTAATCTACTCATCTCATTTGCCCATATGCCATGAACTGACAATTTCTACGTTTACTGATGACATGAAAGCCTACATACAGCTTCCCTTCGGGATATTGGTTACAATTGGTGCAATAGTAGCGGTCCCTCAGTACCAGTAGAGTACCAATCAGGCGCGAATCTAGCTCAAGCTTTTGGGGGAGGAAAATAGAATGATTTTCACAACTAGTTCCTTAAATTTTATGATTTAGTACAAATTTTCTTTTAAGAGTTTTCATTTTGGGGGAGGAAATTTCCCTTTTTCCCTCCCCGTTTATCCGCGCCTGGTACCAATTGACACCTAATAGCCACCAAAGTTTTTGTTAAGTACTAATTGACAACTACCAGTCATCAAAGTTCCAGTTGAGAACCAGTTTAACTAGTGAGAGCTAATGAACAATTAGCAACTCGAGCGCAATGAGTGATAAGTGTGGAAGATTATAAAACATGAGATAAGTTAAAGTAACCCGGGTTCGATTCGGGGTACCACCATCGACATTAACAAAAAATATAAATTGTAAATATTTTAAATTTTTTGTTATATTGTTTTTACAAAATTGTAGTCTATTTACTCATACTGAATATGCCCTTTCGGGTTAGTTCTGTGACCTGTCCCAAAACTTGTTAAAAAGTGTGAATTCCTCCCTCCTATGCCAATGTTTTGTTAAAGTGAGAGGTCCAGCTCATACAAAGTGTTAGAACTAGAACGCTTTGGACTAATCCCGTGGACAACGGACCAATCCCGTGGACAACGAACCAATACCGTGACATATTTTATGTTAGTTCTTTTCCCTCTGTTAAACTCATAAATATGGTAATTTCCCAGTCTGATTATGTCACTTGGTATTCATTTGTGTAAGCGATTTACATGGTGCCATCATATAGAAATCCAGAAAGTTCTCGTTTCTTATACAGCATGTAGCACACGTCATGGTTCTAAACATTTTTAATTGGTACCTCTGTATAAGGTCAATACTCATATCGCACCCACAATTTAATGGCATACATTGAACCAAAAACTAACAAAAGCACAACTAAAAAGTTAATTCTTTCAATGAATTTGTGCACTAATTTTAACCCTATATACAGTTTTATTAAAATAATTTATTTACTTAAATATTAAAATTCAATATAAAAATTCATTGTTCCAGTGAACTTTACATTGAAAATAATTGTTCTGTATTTTTGGTTTTTCATAACACCCACACCACCAAAAGTGTGTAACCCAGAGCCTTAAATTATACCTTTCGACCCAGAATCACTTTCTGAGTCGATTTAACCTAGTCCGTCCGTCTTTTTGGCTGACTGTCTAAAGCTTGTGCGCAAAGTACAGGTTGCAATTTTAAGGATAATTTTATGAAATTTGGTACATATGGCTTTTTTGCATAAGGATAAAGCCTATTGAATTTGATCATGATCGGCCCATTATTTCACCAAGCCCCCATAAAAATGTTCTTCCAGAACAGAGTTTTAACACTCAAAATTACCTTAAAAATATTTTAATGAAATTTAACATAAATAAGTTATATGAGCACAAATCCATGTACCAAATTTCATAAAGATCGGTCCATAATTGGCATCTTTTGAAAATCACTTAAACGTACATATATCCCATAAAAATGTTAGTATTAACATAATATTCGACACAAATAACATGTTTACAAGTATAAATTGCAGTGAAAAATTTTATAAAGATCGGTCTATAATTGATAATAGCTCCCATATAAGACCCAATTTCGGGAATCACCAAAAACTGCATAAATACATGTGAATCTTAGTATCGACATAATATTCTGTAAAAGTCCGTTTTTATTTTCCATTTAATATAAGTATAGGTCCATAATTGGCTCCTTCCCAAATTTTGTTACATATAGGCAATGGTAGAGGGTATCATATGATCGGGCTTGACCGACTATACCTTTTTCTATCGGTTTCTTTCTTTTTTTTAATTAAATGATTTAATTATACAATATTGACTCAATATAAGCAAAAATTAAATATTATTTTATTAATATAGATGCCATAAATGTTATACTAGAATATCATATCATGACGATCACTAGTTGTAGCTTCCAAATCTTGATGAGTCTGTAACATAATTTTATAAAGAATTAAATTAAAATATTTTATTATATAATACCAATTATATTCAATATAAATACAGTTGCAGGAACATAATAAATATTTAGTAAAAGGATATAATGGAAAACTTTTAAAAAATGTTTTTAATGGTAAACTCTTTGAAATACCTCCACATCTGACTACTAATACTTCTTTGGAAAGTTTTACATAGAATTAATGGTATTTTTTTCTTAAATACTTAAGTTTATCTTAAGCACCTGACACAAATAACACAAAAAATTTCTTTACGATTTATTTAAATATAAAATTTAATTAGAAAAACCCCCTTATTTTGCTTAATACAACTAAAGTAGACATAAAACTTTTGTTTCATGGAAATAAAATAAAAAATAGAAACCAACTCAATCAAATATACAAAACAAAACCACAAAACTTTTTTAAGCCGCTAGAGTTTTTTCAGATTTTTTTTTCAATGTTGCTGGTTTTTGCTGTATGTAGTACTCGCCTGATTGTGAATAAAAAGTAGTTAAGTATTTAAAATGTAAATCCTTCAAAAGTTGAAAATCTAATCATATAATGAGTATAATTCATGTTAAAAGAGACATATACATGCTGACAAATAAACATTTATTCGTATTTTCAGAAGTAGAATATTATTTTTATTTACTTAAACTACACATGTCAGAGGTTCCAAATATGTTGTTCAAATAATAATAATAAAAATATATTTGAAATATATTTTTGTAGATTGATAATGGACTTTTAGATTTGAAAATTATTTATGGAATTATAAATTTAGTTGTTTATATGCTGCTCATTTTGTTTATTTATATGATTTCATTATAGTAGCTACTACAGATTTCTTTCTTTCCACAATATTATGTTCAGTTTCTAAAATATTTGTGAAAATATTCTTCATATTTGGGAATCTCTATTTCTCAGAAATAGAATATGTAAATGTACATCCACTTACATATATGAGTGTATGTGTGTATATAACAGGTGTTGTAGGTTTTTTTTAAAGTATAAATTAAGGCAAAGTACAAATAAAACAAAAAACATTTTAATTCTAAAGGATAATCACATCTACAAATATACACATACATATGTTTATCTACTTATATCCTTTTGCTATAGTTTTTTCTTTTTATTTTCTTTTTTTTTTCGTTCTCATCTTCATTTTAATTAAAATATTCCCCATCAGAAGACAGATACACAGATCTTTTCTGAGTAATTTAAAGATTTTACATGTTTATCTGGATACAAAATGTTGTTGTGGTGTGTGTTTGTTTATATGCTGCATGTATGTTGCATAAAGGATTCTGGCTTTTTCTTTCATTTATGTGGCACTGCAGTTAAGTCTTCTAATTAGTTGTGTATTTACTTTATTTACTTCTGTATTTATTTAGATTTGTTTTTTAGTTTTTCGCATTGGTTTCATTTCAGCAATACATTTAATTAAAGAAATCTTTAATCATATAATTGTAAGTAGAGCTTATATTTAAAGCAGATATTTTTATTAATTTATATGAAGAGAAATAATTAAACTAAATGTTACTTTATGAAACGTTTTGAAATAAATTAACGATCGAAAATACATAATTTATATATGTTAATATGTTATATGATAACAAAGAAATTTGTATGCAGCTTTGAAAAAAATATAAATATGAAATTTCAGGTGCAAATAACTTGGTAACTTTAGAACAACGGTTCTCAAATGGGGGTTCGCGACCCACAAGAGGTCCGTAAGGACATTCGTCGGGGGTCGCAAAGAGATCTTTAAAAATATTCTTGAACAAAATTTATTATTATAAATATTACATAGATGTCTAAATAAAAATTAATATGAGAGCAGAGATTATTTAAAAAGGAACTATTATGGTTATTCAAAACATCCTTAAACTTAAGACAAAATAAAAGATTTTTTAATTGAGTTTAAGTAGCAATAACTGCAAGAAAAATGGCGAAGAAAACCGGACTTCGATTAAAAATATAAAGGTGGATCAGAGATCAAATTAATTGCAAAACTACGATGTGAAAAAATTTAACTAAAAAGATAAATAGTTTAATTTAACTAAACTACAAACTGTTCACATGAAACTTTTATGTTTTGTAAATTTGTAATGCCAATAGCATAGAATAAGGTTTTGCGGAATAAAATTACAACAACATTTTTGGAGCTTGTTAAAAACATTTTACTTCTCATAAAGAGCTTTTATCATACATTTCGGATGAACACGTATATTGTAAAACTTTTATTGACATCAGACTTCTAGTTCTTTCAAAATATTGACCAAACGAGAACTACTTCAGAAAAATGTAATTTTTGTTTTTAAATTTATCCCATACAAAATGATTAATATTTTTTTTATTCAAATGGTAAAGATCAGAGAAAATATTTTTATCGATCCATTTGAATCCATTAAAAATAACAATACAAAATATTGGACAAACAAAATTTTCAAAGTAAAAAATTTTCATATTATTTAGAAAGTCTTTATGGAAATTTTCTTAAATAAGATCTTTCTTTTTGAGGTATATATTTATTTTTGTAAAACAAAATTTATAGTAAAGATATATTTTGTGAACTACATAAATATCCGGATATAAGGACAGAATGATTCTGAGGTAAGAAAAAAGCCCTAAATTTCATGAAATTATAAAATTTAAAAATCTCCAAATATTTCTAAATTAAAACCGACTATATATGTTTATATTCATTTAAATAGGGAAGCGTTTTGAATAATAATCATGAGTTTTTCAACTCAAAAAGTGATTTATAGCTGCTTTAAAACTACACTAAAGAGATCAAAATTTGCGATCTCTTTCCTTTCGCAGAGAAGTTTACGGACCAAAAAAATAAATTTTACTTTCTAATTCAAAAATCCTTCAATGCGATTGTCAAAAAAAAACAGATTTATTTCAAAAAGAGTTAAAATGTTACTCATGTTTTAAATTAATTTAATCTGAACCAGCAGATTTAAAAGTATTTTAGTTGAAATATAGCAATGCTTTTCCGCAAAAACAATGCCGTAATTATTAATGTAACTCATTATCTTTTAAACTAGTTAAAGTTGCAGTGTGTCGCGTAACGTAATGTCAAAAGTGGGTCGCAAATCAAGACCTTGTGAGAACCCCTGCTTTAGAACTAAAGGTCTATTTACTATTTAAAAATTGTTAAGCGTTTTAAAAATACAATGATAATGATCATTGTTTCAATGAATTTGTATACTTAATTCATTGAAATAGTATATTGTCATACGTTAACATTAAAATTCAATGTATAAGTTCATTGATTAAATTTATTTAAATATTGAATAAACGATTGTACGATTGCTTTTGTATATATTTTCCAAATATGGTGATAGCGTTATTCTGAACGAAAAAAAGTTTTATAAATAAAATTAAAAAAAAAAAACTTTCAAATTACTTAAAAATACTAGTTATCTTTTGTCTATTAAATATAATAATTCATTAACATAATTTATTATACCCTACATTGAAAACAGTATTTTTAATGAATATAGTACATTAAATGGCATTCATTAATTTTTTCCAAAGAATTTATTTAATTAATGTAAAAATTCAGAGCTCCAATGAAAAGATTTATTAAAATTAAATGAAAAAATTAACCCCATTATGAACATTACATTGTACCTTTTTGGTTCAGTGTACACTACCATAGGTGGTTGGGGTATAATGCGTTTGTGCTGATGTTTGTAACGCATAAAAATAATTATCCCACACCCACCTTAAAGTATACTAATCGAATCAGAATCACAGGTCTCAATTTTAAAAATATATTGATGAACTTTGGCACAATTAATTATTTTGACAAAAAGACGAAGCCTATTGAAATTGGTTATGATCGGCTCATTATTTCACCTAGCCCCCATGTAAATGTCCTCCCGGAATTGAAATTTAACATTACCTTAAAAATAGAAATATTTTAATGAATTTTAACACAAATATATAAGCTCAAATCCGTATGCTTAATTTCGTGAAGATCGGTACATAATTGACCACTTTAATGTACATAACTAAAAAAAATGTTAGTATCAACTTAGTATTCGACATGAGTATTATTTTTGTAAGTATAAATCACAATGTAAAATTTCATGAAGATCGCTCCATAACTAACAATGGCTCCCATATAAGACCCAATTTCGAGAATTATTACAAAGTTCATCAATACATGTGAATCTTAGTATTGACGTAATATTCTGTATTAGTATTTTTTATTTTTCAC
>MINK01011024.1:0-10738 GCA_001735545.1 Phormia regina
TTATTATTATTATTATTATTATTGAACCAATTCATTTTAATGTTTCAAAACCAAAAAAAAAAATCATTCCGAAATTGGTTTACAAAAACAAAGTCTCTAACATAAACAGAGGCCTCATAAGAAGTGAGATCGAAAAAATCTTAAAATATGTATATACAATTAAAAAACATGGAAATGGTATATGATAAAGCTTTGATTGTTTTTATGTCTAATTCATAATATACTACAGATTATAGTAAAATATAATTTTTATCATTTTAACTTCTATTTGTGAGCTTGTTGAGCTTTTTCTGTATCCCTTTCATTTAAGATTTGATAGTTGTTTCAGCCATTTTTTGGAACAGTCAACCCATCTCCCTTTAAAATATTCTTTGGTTCTCTTCAAGTCTCTTTTCATAAAATTCCAATATCTCTTCACTGGTCTTAGCTCCGGATAATTTAAAGAATTGACCTCTCTTGGTACAAAAACTATGTAATTGTTTTGGTACCACTACAGAGCGTTCTTAGGTAGTAATATGACAACAAATCGGACCAAAAATATGTAAAGCCATTGTGCTCTCTTATGAAAGGAAAAATATTTTTTGCAAACATTCTTTGTTGTATTTTTTGATATTTATTGAGCACACTGTAACAAATAACTTGCTTCTTTTGCCGCAACTGCATAAATTTGGCCAAAGTGGGAATTCTTTAAGATTTTGTTTAACTTTTCGGCCCTAAACTTATCTTAAAATATTCCCGAAAATCATCAGCATAAAAAATTTTACCAGGAATATGCAAATAATCTGTCTTTACATAATAATTTTTGTATGAAATTTGATTTCAATTTCTGTGCCTTATTGTAGGCTTCAAAATATTTTTGCAGTCTTAAACATTTTGAACATTATATGTTTTCAACTACGCATTAGCATTAACTTTTAGTATCAAATAGTCTGAACATTGAGAAAATAGAGGTGCTTTTCTACCAGATGTGTTTGGAATTCATTTCAATATGCATTCAATTTTCTTGGCCGTCAAAATATCTCGTGGACCTTTTTTCTCACCGAACTATATTTCTTATCAATTTTCAAATTCTCCAATACTATTTAATAACATTTGAAACAGTTTAACTGCAGACATTTAATACTTTCGCCAATTACTTGTAGGACCAATTTGGATTTTTTTGAATCAACATGGTTGTCATTAAAAATAATAACTGACATGTTTTTCAAAAATATTTAAATATTGCTTCGGAAAAAAGTTATGAAGCAAAACGTGTGTTAAGATTTTTGCCATCGCACTCCTTAAACACGAAAAATGGATTTAAAAACGAAGTATATCTCTCCAATTTAATAACCGATCTTGCCCAATTTCAATAGAAGAATTCTCGAATTGATTTCCGATCGTTTGATATAATGACTATATATGTAAGTTATCGGAAGGCTTCATAAAGGCCATTTCAACCGACATACGGACGGAAAATTATGTAAGTAACAAGTGGAATCACAAACTTATATACACCCTTTACACCTGTAGAGAGGAGTATAATAAGGTTTTTATAAGTAAAAACAGAATGATTTGGATAGGAATGGTATATGGAATCATATGATCGATCTTGACCAGCTATAACTTTTTCATTTTATATTAGTTTTTACATATTAATGTTTAACTTTATTTACAATTAAATAATTTGGAAATTACAATTCAAAAAACCACAACATGACCTTCGGCTTTATCATTGTATAACAACAATCCTATTTATTACTTTATGATTAAATCTTTTTTAATATTATTTCCAGCATTTAAATAAATACAACAACTAACTGTATATCGTATCCTTATAAACAGATATTTTACGATTTTACTTTAAATCCCTAATAATTTAATGTTCTCTTTCGAGTTTATTTATTAATGTTATAAATTCCATTTTCAGCTTTAGGTAAATATATTGGTGCTCCATGTAACAATTCGAAATGTGAGTCCACTCTAGTGCATGTCACCTGCGAAAAGGATACAAATACATGCGGCTGTGAAAAAAATTATCCCGTACAACTTGGTTTAACCAGGGGATGTGCTAAACGTAAGTATGAAATAGTTATAAGTATTGGTTTTTTTCACTTTAGCCTGGTATACCACCAATAAACGTACTTTTACATTCTCTACATACTATACAAATACATACAAACAAGCATATGTGTATGGTAGATATACATTTCTTGTTTTTATATATAGTATTGATGTTAGTGATGAGAGACAGAGTGAAATGTGGGGTGGTGATGTGGCTAAAGATAGTGTGATAGCTTGATTTTCTTTTGTTTTGTTTTCAATATTCATTTATTTTTCTGGTTTCCTTTATTTTTCACTATCTTCTTTTTTCCCCCTTTTTTTATTTTCTTGCAATAGCTAAAAAACTAGGTGAACAATGTTTCTACGACGAGACATGCCAGTACAATGATGAAAATTCCCTTTGTGTTCAGGTGCGTCATAATGCCATGTGCCAGTGTGCGAGTGGTTTTCATTCGGTTAGCTATACAAAGCCAACACGACGAGTATTTTGTACTCAAGGTAAGTGTTTGCATCAACCAATTGCCATTTCCAAATAGTACGAAGACCACTACCAACTAAAGCAAGTGTAGTTGTTGGCACTGACAACTGCTACTAAAGCTGCTGGTTGTGAGTGCAGTACTTAAAATTTATTATAAGATGAAACATTCCTTTTTGTTTTTTTTTTTTTTTTTCTTTGAATCCATGTTTATATTGTAACTGAATCTTATACATTTTATCTACACACATTCATTCATTCATTTATTTAAATATATAAGATTTTGTCATTTTGACAAAGTAACATTTTTTTATATTTACGACAAATTGTAATCAAATGTTATACACAATAAAGAATAGATAGAAAAATATTATCATTCTGCTATTGTGTGTTTTAAACACAGAAACAGATGACATAGAGATTGTTCAAATATTTAACTACTCATACATTGTTATAACGCGTATTACAAGTTCTTTGCCATTAATGATTTAGTGAAATATTTGTAGATTTTAATGGTCGACAAAATGATGGATGAATGAATGTAGAAAAATGTTAAGAGAATAATGTTAACTTAAATTTCCTAAGACTGCACAGTGCATCGATGAAAGGAAATTTTATTAAACCTATAGAAAGAATGATAAGGGATAAGAATTTAAATAAAAACTAGATCTGGATTAATATTTGGCTACGCAGAATCTTTTATATCTTTCACCATCTTACCGACAAATAAAATTTTCGCCTTAAAATATGCTTTCATAATATCGCATTTATAAGTCTATATTACAATGTTTAATATACATGTTTGGGTGTGTATTTAGATTATTATTTATTGACTCATAACATGAACGAATTTGGTTGATTCCATAAACCAATATTTTTTTTAAATATTTATGTCCGATCTCTAAAATGTCCGATACATAAAAATACAAATCTATAGCATTAACAAGTACTTCAAAATAATTAAAAATGCATTTTAGCGGATATCTCAGTTATTATTGAACCAATTTATTTCCTATTTTAAGAAAAAAAAAATACAGAAAAAAGTTTCCAAACTTCTTTGTAAAAACAAAGTCCCTAACATAAATGAAGGCTTAAGAAACTCGGAAACCATGCTTTAAAAATCAATTTTTTAAGCATATCTCCTCCATTTACAAACCGATCTTGTTGAATATCAATAGATAAATTCTGGAAAGCATTTCCAATCTTTTGATATATAGATACTATATGTCAGTTATCGACGGACTTCATAAAATTCATTTCAACCGACACACAAACGAACTGACATGGCCCTATCGTCATCATTTGCGATAATAGTGGAAATTACAAACGGAATGACAAACCTTTTACAATGTGATATATGGTATAATAACCTTTTAAAGAATAAAAGCATTTAGAACCAATATAATTTTCCATCCTTACATTTATTTTTAGAAATTTTCAGGAATTTAAATATTTATTAGCAGAAGTACATGTTGGAAATTAATGTATTCAAATTTACTGTAAAACACAATGGTTCCAAATCGTTTTTTTATAATTCTTAACTAAATTTCAGATGTTCATAGTTGAGGTATTTCTGAGCTAATTTGAAGGAGAACAGATTCATAGCGGGTCAAAGGGATAGTGGCTGGTTATCTCCGGTATGTCATTGCTTTTTAAAAATCGCCAAAAATGTATTTATAATATGACAGAAAAAGACAGAAAAGAAATTTTATATATAGATAGTTCTTGTAAATCTCTACAAAAATATCCTTGCATGTGTATTTTTGTCAAATTTTTAGTCACCTTTTTTGTAATTTTTTTTAATAAGTTAGTTAAACAACTGACCTCCAACATGATTGTTTCAGTTTAATTGGGTCCTTTGTATTCCCTGTAAGTAATTAAAAAGAAGATAAAAAGATAAAGGCAGAGAAAATAACAGATCAGGTGAAGAGGAGGGGGAGAGAAGCATTAAATACATTAAGTATTTAAAAGAAATAAGTTGAAGTAATAGTAGTATGTAATATAAAGGAGTTGTCATGTATTGAACACAGATCTTCCAGTGTTGAACAGTTACAGATGGGATGTAGAAGGAATTCCTCCTCCTCTTCATTGTGACAGCTTCTGCGGAATTCATTGTGCCGAAGATGCTATTTAAGGCATGAGTTCGAAACTTGCAGTAACCATTAATTGCTGCTGTTATATTACCCACTGGTATTCTTGGCAGATTCAATAGAAATGTTTAGCTAGGTTTATTCAACTTAGTCCAAATCATTCTCATTCAACTTAGTCCACATGCCCGCGCATCCATACCTGTGCGATGTTCGAATGTTTCGCCATCTCATTAAGGGACATTCATGGACATTTGAAGAAAACAACTGTCAGGGACTTTTTAGCAGCTTGGCTTTCTATTTCCGCCTGCAGAATGCTCCATTCGTTTGAAAGTTTAAACGACAACCACTTCCCAAATTCTTCGATGTAAGATGAAGATATGATCCAGGCTGAACCGATTTAGAGGATATAGATGGAAGTTTAGACTTGCAGTAATCTATAACTTCCGGAATTACAGTGGTAGTTGCCAGAATGCTCGCGTGACCATATTGCTCCCAAAATTTTTTTAAAATTTTCATTCCACTTCTTACAAAATTCTAAATACGTGGGCGGATCTATAAGTCCATGACTATTTGAATGAAACAAAATCTTCTTTTAACTCAGTACACTTAGTCCAACGTATCTCCAGTTTGTATAGTAATGGCCGCAAGAAATTATCGGATTACGACCAAAAACTCCAAACAATCCCTTGAAGTTGTCACACCCATATTGCAGACAACTTTCTTAAAACCCAGCTGATCATCTAATGTCGAAACCACTTTGACAAATGAAGTGGAATGCCTATGGCATCAACAATCTCATGTACTTTTACTCTTCGGTCGGCCAACATCATATCGTGGATTTTTTCGGCATTTTCGGATGTACTGACTTCGATTGAACGTTCAGAATATTCAGTGTTCTGTTAACAGTGCTGCATTTCATATAACTACGAAGGAAGTTCAAAAAATCATGAATCATATAAATATGTATATAAATGCGATAAAAAAAACATATTAATCTGAAGTTAGAATATTGACAAAGTTTAAATAGAGTTTGTGGGTAGACCTTTGTTCAAGCTTCTACAGAAGCCTGTCCAGTAAATGAAAGTTTAAATTAAGGCTAGAAGCGAGATACCAAATTATTTCAAACTTAATATCTCCTAAACTAAAAGAAAAAAAATAACCTACACATGTAACAAAGACTTTCTATATACGTATAGCATATCTTTTCTTTTTTTCCATATTATAAATACATTTTTGACGATTGTTCAAAAAAATAGGTAATTTTAGAGGGCCACCTATTACCCTCCTGACCGGCTAGGAACTCCTCAAAATTTTATAGTGATTCCATCGTTACAGAATTATTCATAAAAAACACTTTTTGAACCAGTGTGAGTCGGTGTTCACACATACAAATTTTTCTTGTAACAATTCTGAGTTCCATGATGAGAGAGGGAAAGGAAATACCAAACTTTTGAATTAAATTTACATCCCTCGGAATTGCGGCAATAAAAATTACTGTGTTAAACCCTGCGTTTATTTTTATTTTACCAAACAATTTTTAAATTATTCAAACAAATTTCACGTTTCTAAATATTTTTTCGGTCCCTACAATAAATTTTGATTTACACAAAAATTAAATTTTAAATAAAATCTTTGATTATAATATTTTCATTTCATCTCACAGATATTGACGAATTGAATTCCGATTTACCGACACTGCTGGGTGTATGCGTTGGTATCGGTGTACTAGCCGGACTCATCTGTATGGTACTACATCTGTTTAGTAAAACAAAATATCCACGTCATCGTAATTTCGGTGATGCTAATTTACCGCCACCTATAATGTATTCAAGTGAAACAGGTAATATTAATCCAAGCTACGTGAAATGTTCAACCAACTGACTGAACCATCCATGTATTTGGTGTGGTGTTGTGTTGTGTGTTATTGTATATACTAACTTACTTAACAGTTATCAGTTATTTTTTTAATACTTATTTATTATCACTATTATAACCAATTATTATTATTATAACCAATTATTATTATAACTTATTATCTATTATTATAATTATCTATTATTATAAATTGTGGTTATTTGTGAATCTGATATGCCTTCACATTTACCAGGTATTCCATTGACAGTGCAATCCGGTCGTCCCTCCTCACGTTCAAGTATACGCTCTAGTGGCGGCTCTATCGGTTCCTATGGTAATCGTCGTTCGTCAACGGGAGGCGTAGGCGGCAATAATAGTGCGACAGCTGGTTCCAAGGGTATACTTGTCTCAACATCACGCACAGGTGCGGCTAGATCAGCCGCCATATTGCTTATATCGTGTCACTTAACAACCTTATCTAAACAAACGGCCGCGTCACGTGTCTCATCGCGTCAAACTTCCGGTGCTGGTTGCAGTGCCAACTCTCGAGATAATCTTGATGAGAACGGTTCAGATCCGGGTAGTCGAAGTTGCGATAGTACACTATCAATGACGCGTCATCTACAAAAACAATTGAATCACCAGCGTCATCTGTTGAGCTTCGAACTATCTCCGGCCAAAACAAAAAATCATGATAGAGTTAGAGCATTGTTGGGCCTAAATGGAATCGATAATTATCGAAGCGATGACGATGCGTTAAATAGTTTAGATAATGGTCTTTTACCAATTGGTGCACTTCCTACACCGGCCAGTGAAACCCCAAGATTTGCGGTAAACATTTCTTTAAAAAAAAAGATACAAAAAAACCAACAAAAAACCAAAACCAAATACAAACAAATCCAATCAATCTACCAACCAACCAATCAATCAATCAGTATAAATTTTTTATCAATCAGTTTAAACAAATATTACGTAAATTCACCAAAATTTCCAATAACTATATAAAGAGAATTCCATTTTAAATTAAATACTCTTAAACACTCTTTTTATATACTTAATACTATTTATTCCTTCTGTTTATTTATTGTTTTTTTTTTTCTCAAATCAATTAACCTCCTTTACTTTACAAACTACATAAACAAATTAAAACAACAACAACAACAAAAATCTCTATTTAAACAATTTGTTATTGTATTTACTGGTATTTTATAGAATTGCAGTTTTTAGTGTGCGTGCGTGTTGTGTTTGTGTTTTATAGAATAAAAAAAAAAAAACTATTCTTAATTGTTGTTACTAATATTTCCCAAATAATATTAAACAAAAAACTCTTTTTTATTATAATTGATGTTGTTATCTGTGTGTATGTGTTTGTATGTATGTATATGTATCAGTTTAATTAATTAATTCATCAATTAATTAATTAGTTATAGTTACATGACAATGAAAATACATACTGCATACATACTTAATAAATGTTTAAATTATTAATATTTCTGTAATATTTATAATGTAAATTTTTTTCTTTAAATTTATTAACAATGAATATTAAATTTAATCTGTTCTTCATTATAATATTTCTATCCTATTGATTTTTAATTGATGTTTTTTAATTTTTTTACATATATTTTTTAACTTGTTTCCTTAATTAATAAAAGAATTTATGATATAGGAATTTAAATTTAATAACAAATTTAGAAGGAAAATATAATATTATTCATGCTAATATAGTATACTAGTATAGAGTACCACATAGAGGCGAAATTGTCAATTTACAATTAAACAAAATTATTGTTTTGTAAAGAAAAATGCGTTTTTATTTTCTACTGGCAACAACAAAATGTATTTGATTACATGTATTTTGTTGTTGCATCCGTTATATGTTTGACAACAATTACTTTCGTTTCTTGTTATTCTTTGTATACAAGTTTAACCCGGCTTTGTTACCTCTTTTAATATCATATTAGATATTAACTTTTTATGCGGCTGCAACTCTCCCTCGACCTATTCTCTTTATTACAATACATAAAATTCAAAAACTTGGAAACGGTTGATTTTAAAGTTTTTCAAGAAAACTATTATTTTTATTCTTTTATTATTTGTCTGTCTATCTCCTTTTAAAATCTTCAATATTTTGGAACAACTCTTTGGTCCACTTTAATTTTCATTTCATAAAAATGCAATATCTCTTCACTGGTATTAGCTCCGTATAGAATTGACCTCTCCAGAGCGTTCTTAAGTAGTAACATGATGCTAAATCGGATCAAAAATATGTAGACTTATTGTGCTCTCAGCCACTTTTTTGAAACAGTCTGTCAATCTCCCCTTCAATATTTTTGAACACCTCTTTGGTCCACTTCAATTTTTATTTCTTAAAAATCCAATATCTCTTCACTGGTATTAGCTCCGTAGAGAATTGACCTCTCTTGGTACAAAAACAATGTAATTGTTGTGGTAACACTTCAGAGCGTTCTTAAATAGTAACATGATGACAAATCGGATCAAAAATATGTAGACTTATTATGCTCTCTTATGAAAGGAGAAAGGTATTTTTGCAAACACTCTTTATCGTACTTTTTGATATTTTTAGAGCCCATTTGCATAAATCTTGCCAAACTAAAAATTCTTATCTTAACATATCCTCGAGCATCACCAAATACAAATTTTGAGCAGGAAGCTGAAATAAATCAGACAGTACACACATTTCGTCGTGCATTTTACAACATGAAAATTTTTGTATGAAATTTGATTTTAATTTTCGTGACCTAGTATTGGCTTCTATTTTTTTTTTTTTTGCAGCATTCCAGTCTTGAACATTTTGGATTTTATATGTTTTTAACTCCGCATTAGTATTAAATTTTCGCACCAAATAGCCAGAATACTGACCTAACAGGGTGCTTTTCTACCAGATGTGTTCAAAATTTTTCTTTGGCTTCAAAATATCATATGGGACTTTTTTCTCTCCGAACCATGTTTCCTTTCAATAATCAAATTCTCCTGATACTATTTTATAACATTGGAAACAGTATGACAGTAAACATTTAATTGTGTGGTCAATTATTTTGAATTTGTTTAGTAATTTATAGAAAGTACATCTTTTTCGTCACTCATTTTGATCAACAGGTTGTCGTTAAATATAATAACCGAAATGTTTTTCAAAGAAACTGTATGATCTTTTTGATCGCACTCCTTAAGGCTCAACTACATAGAATACTTTCGCTTCAACTGCGACTGACAGCTACGCAGTTGAAGCGATTATTAAAACTTAATAAATATGTAAAAATTAAAATATGTAGGGCTTAAAATCCCACTATGCAATTTTGATGTATCATGATACCAGTAGTACAAATATGGTCCAAATTTTAAATTCTATGGAGAAGTTTTTTTAATGTTTAGTAAAATTATAATTTTTTTTTATATTTCTCCACATAATTAATGATAACTCTAAAAATGTTATTATTAAAATAAACTTAAACACATTTAGATTTATACAACCTTTAATCCGTCTATGTTTCAAACGGCTCAGTAGTTTCGGAGTTATGATAAAAAAATTAAAAAAAAATAATAAAAATGTATGAAAAATAGAAAAGGACAAAAATTTTTTTAATTTAATTACTTTATCACAAAGCCACATGTAATATCGATCATAAAAATACATTTTTTTTTAATTATTCGCAATTTTCGCCCATTTTCACCAAATTTTAGATTTTTGAGAAATTTATTCACGTATGTTGTCATAACTCAAAAACAACTTGTCCGATTTTGTTAAAATAAATTTTTTAAAAATGTTCGCTTACAATATCTTTAAAAGATGCACAGTGGTCCCAAGAACTCCTAGATGTATTTGAATGGACAATCCTGGAAAACACCTCAGAAATAATTGTGTGAAATTTTATTGAAATATACTTAACGGTTTAAAAGTTACACAATATTTTTTTAAAAATCACATTGAAACTATTGTGTACTTATGTATGATTATTTCAACGTGTTTTTATAAATAATTTTGTGTTACTTTTAAACCGTTAAGTATATTTCAATAAAATTTCACACAAAAATTTCTGAGGTGTTTTCCAGGATTGTCTTTTGTTTTGTAGGAGCACAAGTATATATCTGGTCTGTGGACAGAAGTAGAACCTCCGAAACTGTTCAACTCCTTTAATTATTTTTTATATAATATCCGAGGATACCAATTTTGGATGTCCTCCCTCCGGCTCACAGAGCAGCTAGAAACTTGTTCTCCTAAAAAAAAAGAGTGGAAAATACCTTAGTAATAATTTTT
>MINK01011035.1:0-14985 GCA_001735545.1 Phormia regina
ACAATCACTGAATAGTTGTGGTGATCATGGTGTGACCATGTTTTTTTTCTGCGTGTATTCTATAGTTTCATTGGGAAATGAATAAAGTGAAGAAAATGGCTTGTCTCTCAATTACTGGTTCAATGGGTTCCACTCCCCAAGCCAGTCTGTATACTATGCTTGACATCCCTCCCCGTTGATATTTTTATTAGAAATATTTCTGCCAAGTCTGAACTGCAGCTCAGATAGACGGGCAAACTCAGGCTTTATACTGAATGTAATAAGCAGATCAGCTCGTATACAAAGGGCTAACTATTTAATACCAAGAATGAATTTTGACAGAACATTCGATGTCACAATCTCATCTAGAGAAGAGTAGGCAATAAATAACGTCTTTAAGGAATATGCAATCTCAGTATTTACTGACGGTTCTAATACAGACACTGGCTCGGGTATTTTCTCTGATGATTTAGACATTTCGATGTCTCTCTCTCTCTCAATACTTGTTATGCCAATGGCCAGCCCTGGAAGGTAGTCATTGAATTAACGAATGTAGTCATTGAATTAAGTATTCAAATAGCTATTTATCGATAGAACTAGAGACAACTCAGTTTATGGGCTTAGTAAATATTAGTATCTATTTATAAAATAAAGTTTTAACGAACATAAAGTTTTAGAAATAAAATTTGACTTTTATACTATTATACTAAAAGCAGTTTTCATTTTATGTAATAGATTATAAATTCTTTACATTTTACAACCCTCAATTTTGGAAATTATAAAACAATAGAAAAGAATGATAACATATGTTTAAATTCTTAAATTATTATCACACATGCACAATTTCTTATAATATTAATATTTAAATAATAAGTACGTTTCAAAGAAATATCTAAGGAACGGTTTATAAATATCTAGTTAATTCACCATCTATCATTTAACTATGGTTTAGTCAAACTTACAACAAAATATAATTTGAATATCCCGGATTTACACACAGCAATTTTTCTTACCGCAATTTAGAGTTTATAGAAGAGAGAGGAGAAGAGAATAACAAACTTTTACATTCTCTTTACCTCTATCGTCTACAAAGTCGGAATTGCGGCAAGAAAAATTGCTGTGTGTGTTTTCAGTTCAATAAATTATTAATTTTTAGAGAGTTTAGTTTAGGAAGTAAAATGGAAAATTATTATATAAACTCGATTTAATTTTATTGGAGATTAATTTTAATGAAGTGTCAAAGATAAAACACTATCTTATTTTCTTAAGTATTTAATTCCACTTTAAACTCATATTGGTACAACTGATCCTTCAAATGTTGTCTATGATGTGAAAATGTTCATATGTGTTCACTTCCTTGTGATAAAAATAAATAAATACATATTGGTCAAGTTATACATACATATTTAAAACTAAAATTAAATTATCCTTTTTATAAGTTTTTATGCTTCTTTGTTAAGCATCAAATATTTAAGACAATACCTATGTTCAATAATCATATATATAGTAATTTTTTTCGTATGATAAAAGTATTAGGTGGAATAGTTAATATGTTGTAGGTATGCTCATTAATTTAAAATGAAAATTATATTGATTTAAAATACCATTGCGTATTTTCTTGCTATTAGCATTTACTGGGTACAGCATTAAAAGTTAGACGAGCATTTTTTTATATGACAGTTTTGTACATACCAAAATAAAGCAACTATATTATTGTTGTATATAAACATATTGTAGTCGAGGTAAAAAAATTTATTAGTTTAGTATAATTTCAAGAATAAAGCAACTATATTATTGTTATATATAAATATAGTGAAGTCGAGGAAAAAAATTTATTATTTTTGAAAAATTTGGTATGATTTCAAGAATATTATCACCAAATAAATAAATAGGATTTAAAACTTTTAAAACAAATATGTATAGTAGGTCTACAACATTTTCTCTACCTTGAAATACCATAGCACTACCCAATATTATCCCTATAATAACACAAGGCAACAAAATCCAAAAAAAAAAAATTTGGACGCTTGAAAAATTTTGATGTATTGCAGTTCCAGTAGTACAAATATGGTACAAATGTTAAATTTTATGAATAGGATTTTTTCTAAAATTTTTTCGCTTTGAAAAAAGCATTAAAAATCGAACACGGCAATAAGGGTTCAGATTTATTACTGGATCATAAAGCCACATATAAAGCAACAAAATAAGTTAACAAAAAAATCGATTGATCTTTTTCGAATTTATTCGCAATTAAGTGTATTCGCTAATTTTCACAAAATTTTAGTTTTTAGCTTTTAGCCCATAACATTTTGATTAACTAACCGATTTTAACCATTTTCAATACCAAAGAAACTTTGTATAGGATATATATTCGTGTCAAATTTGGTCCCCCTACCTTGTTCCGTTCGAACCCTATATGCTTTTAACAGACGGAAATAGCTAGATCGACTCAGAATTTAACCAGGTGGCAGATAATAATACTTTATGGGGTTTTAAATAATTTTTTGGACATTTAACACACGGAATGACAAAATCAATTTACTACCATCTTTTTTTTCATATTAAACTTTAATTTTTATATTATCCATTTTAACCTTTGAACTTTCAAAGTCTATAAATGTTTTACTAGTCGCTTCAAAGTCAATGTATTTTTACCCTTCACCACCATAGGTGGCTGGGGTCTTATGTGTAAAGCAGAGAACAATCACTTTTTGAGTCGATTTAGCCATGTCCGTCCGTCTGGTTGGCTGGATGGCTGTCCATGTAAAGCTTGTGCACAAAGTAAATGTCGCAATTTTAGAGATAATTTGATGATATTTGATTCATATGATTTTCTTGGTACAAGGGCGAAGCCTATTGATTTTGGTCATGATCGGCCTATTATTTCACCTAGCCCCCATTTAATTTAATACAAATAAGTCTTATGTAAGCATAAATCCATGTGCCAAATTTAATGAAGATCGGTCCATAATTTACCATAGCTCCCATATAATACGCAATTTTGGGAATCACCAAAAAGTGCATAAATGTATGTGAATCTTAGTATCGGCGTAATTTTCTGTAATAATATGTTTTTATTTTCCACTTAATGCAAGTATAGGTCTATAATTGGCTCCTTCCCGAATGGTGTAGGGTATCGGGCTTGACCGACTATAACTTCATCTTTCGTTTTCTATTAAGTGATATAAAAATTTAGCTGTGTATATATTAGAAGTTATGAGCAATAAAGTGTGATTACTTTTGACAAACATTTCAACTGTTTTTTCATTATTTTTAGACCGGGAACAATATTTGCAATATCCGTTGCGAATTTTATTGCAGTCGGAGATATCAAATCCAAAAATGTCTGTCCATATTGATATGGTATCCCTCATTTGTTTTGTTTTTAAATAAAATAAACTTAATTATAAATTTTATATCAAATTAAAAATCAGTTAAGTATGGAATATCCTAATGGAAAGTACTGACTGGTATCCAGTATTCAAAAATGGTAAAATTTTTGATTCTAATTAAAATAAAGTAAAACGTATTAATTATTAAATATTTTAAAAGTTACTTAAACAATTACTTTTATTTACTTTTTTATCATTTTTCACTGACAGCCTCCTTCACTAATTTGCCTTCGTTTTCTATTTACAACAACGTATCTACTTTAAATAGCTGTTGTGTCCTTCATTTTGGTATTTTTCCCTGACATTTTTACTGTTGTTTTGTTTTTCGTGGTGGTAGTAGTAGTGGTGGTGGTCGGAGTGGTAGTGGTGGTAGTGGATTTGTTTTAAACGGTTAGTAAACCAGGTCATCATTTTACTGTGGTTGTCTTTACACTTGTATGACACTTATGTACATACATACATACACATATATTTTATGTTTGTTTTTGTTTTCATTTTTATTCTTATTTGTTTCTTTTCCTCTGTTTTTTTCCACCTTGCACTAAAACAGAAAACATTGTTTTTTACTTTAGAGTGTTATATTTTTTATGAGTGTAAATAAATACATACATATACGATTACTTTTCTATCATTATATTGATCAGGTATGGAATATTGAATGCTATATGGTTCCCTTAAGGTTATATCAATCATTAGGCAAAGGAAATAAATAAAAATGCAGGAAATGTAAAAAATTAAGTCCATGCGATTTTAAACTGAAATAAACTTTTATTGAAAATACTGATTAAACAAATTTGGGTTTCCTCATTATAAAAACATACTTCTAATAAAATCAATATTACTTTTAGTTTTACTTTAGGTTCAATACTTTTTTCCATTATAAATTTTCCAGCTCTGTTTTAAATCGTTTTTATAGTAGTATTGGTAGACCTAGTGTTCTAGTTTAATAGAAAAAGGGCCATGATCTACTACCATTCACTCATATATACACATATTTGCCCTAACATTTATACAAGAGAGCCTGAGAATGAGTAAAATTTTAGTACAAGGTATTTTGCTGCAACACTGTATATACATATTATTTATATATAATGCACATTGTAAATATGATTCATTTATACAAATATATATGTTGTTGTTTTTGTATGCAGTTATAGTAAAAATCATTCAGTCTGAGTTGTAGTTTTTACAACAATTACTTTATTGCTGTTACATATGTATTGTTTTTGTTTTTAGGCGCCATTTTTTTGTATTATATTACTATGTCAAGAAGAAGGATGTAGGAAATTATCCTTCAGATTTTTTTTTTTGTTATGTTTTTGTAAATGGCCTAGTTCTCTGTATTATATAATAAAAAAAATACAAACTTTTTTAAATGCAATAAAAATTATGCGCCATTTGGCATAAAGTAGTTAGAAATATTTATATGTAAAAGCACTTAAAACAATTTTAAATTTATAGGTTTAAAATTCTTAAAAAAGGGAATACAAAAATAAATAAATATTTAAATAAATAAATAAATAAATAAATAAATAAATAAATAAATAAATAAATAAATAAAAAATTAAATAAATATCAAAAGATGACACTTATACATAAAGTTTTGTAACATGCAGAAACTTCACTTCGCGCTTTAAGCTTTTTCTTTGATATTCAGCTGCAGCCAATACTGCAATGACTGCCTTTTATATATCTCAGCTGCACGAGATATGGAACCATAGAGTAACATATAAAGACGAAATTCTCGATTGACAATTAAACAATATTTTAGTTTTGTATAGAAAAATGTGTTTTTATTTTCTTTTGGCAACAACAAAATATATTTGATTACATGTATTTTGTTGTTGCATGAGTTAGGTTTTTGACAATTAGTTTCGTCTCTTGTTACTCTTTGTATGGAACCAAGCTTTTAGACTGTAGCTTTCTCGCTCTATGGAGAGCGAAACCTGTTTGTTTCCCGAAAAAGAATGCAAAATTTTCTCCTAGATGAGAGTTGGTACATTGATAAAGACTTTTCGGAGAATACATCCAAACTCTCTGGTGGCTGTATCACCGTTAGTTGCTTTGGAACCACACCATGTACCACCAAGATATTAAGACTTTAAAAATTCTGATGAAATACCAGAGTGCATAAGATCGCTAAGATCATCAGTGCAGGGCTACTAGTTCCCAGTTATATTTTAGGTCAGTTATGGCTATAAAGTTCTTTTCAAAAACAAGGGCCTATAAGATAATTTCATCTGGCCCTCTTTTATAAAAACGTTAACCTAACATTGCCAGTTCATATGCAATGCTTTTATTTTGATTCTATGTTTTTCTTTTCAATTAAATTTTATTTATTGAAGTCAAGCAATAACTAGTTCTAGACTACATACACATAGAAAGGTCAACATGGTTGCCACAACAATACTATTTTCCATTCAATATTTTTGTGACGAACAGCAATTTGGTCACTGCAAGAACTTTTTGTGTTATTAGTTTTATAATAACATGATTGCCACAATATGTTTAATTAAAGAACATTTTATTTTTATTGTTATCCTGGCTACAATAAAATAATTTTCATTAGTGACAACAACGTAAGATGTAAATCGGTATCTTTTCACTGGGTGAAACCAATTAATCGGGGTTTCATATCAATCGGTTTATTTTACAAAAAATAAGTTATAAGATGATCGATTAATAACCGATTAATGGCAAATTATACGATTAATCGAATTGATTTGGTAATATATATTAGATATATAAATAACACTAATTATAAAATTTAATCCATTGAAATAGTTATTTGGAAACTAAATGTTTATAACATAGGATTAATCATAATAATTCTATTACCCATTTGTTTGAAAAAATGGATTTTCTTGATCTTAAAATTCAACTTGTTCTTCAAATTCAACTTTATTAAATCGATCTTATAACTCTTCTTATTTTCTGTGTCGGAATCTGTTCTTGTTCATGTTTATGGCCTTATGATCCTGCAGGATCCAAAGGAAATAATAGTATTGTTCAAGAATTCATTAAATTTTAATAATTCATTTCGAATTTTATTAAATAAACTGTCGTAGTAAAGATATAATACCCACAGAAGTAAATAATCACTTAAATTTAGAATCCAGAAGTAGTCGGATCATCAATTATATTAATAAATAATATAATTGAACTCCAATACAAATTTAGTTAATAATTTAACTAAGAAAAAATTCAATTTAACGCATTCTTGTTGTTGGTAGATGTTCTTTTTGTGATATCTATTGGGTGAGATTAAAGTTATGAACAATGAAATTATGATTGGCTCTTTTGTTGTTCTTTAAATTACTTCTTGAGTACAAGACATTAAACATATTTATAATGATGCTTTGGAAATAATGAACAGTTTTGAACCTCGTTAGTGTTCATTTTATTTAAAGATTGAGATAAATTATGTGATTTTTTAAACATTGATCATATTTTTTAAATATAACCATATTTTATTGTACCTTAATCATATCATGGTAATATACATAAATAAAAATTTTTCAGAACCATAATTCTATGAACATATTAAATATTTATATTTTTTTTTGCCATATTATGTTGCTACTTTCAAATATAATAAAATTTCCATAAAAAATAAAATCTAGCCATAATATGATACTGTTCGATTATATTTTTTATGCGTGTGCAATTTCTTACATTGAACATAGTATGATAACCGGGGAAATCACAATATGCTTTCAAAAAATGTTTTATGCGCATTGAATATGCAGTAAAAAGGGAAAAATGTGATCTAAAAGCAAAAAAATATGCACCTAAAGTTTTGTTTACGCGATTAGGTCTCCACATCTTCAGAACTAATGATATCACAACAAATTTTAGAATCAATGGAGTGGAACATATTTGTGGTTCTAAATTCGTTTTAAATAATGTTTTAGCGAATTAGTGCTTAAGAACTAATTCTGCATGACTTCTACATCAAAAATTAAAAAAAGTATCTACAAAATTAAATTGAATTTAATTTAGAAAATAGCCCATTAGAATAAAAAATATAAAAACGGTCCTGAAACCGATCCCTAACGCTTTTATAGCACTAGTTCGGAATGTGACAACTTCGAACAAAAATCATTGGTCGTAACGCGAAAGTAGAACAAGTACTGGCTATTTTCATGTGTCCTGGAACTAGTTGTAAAACTAATAAATTTTTTCCCAGGATATTATCATTATTTTTTATTTTATTTTTTTCGCCTTTTTTATAAAATTAAATTTGAAAAACATTTCATGAAATTATTCTAAAAATGTCAAAACACGCTCTAAAACCATATGCTTTAAAAGCGTTAAATATGCTATAAAAATACCAAATATGCCATAAAAATGCACTAAAAATTGCCAAATAAGCACTAACAAATCCATGTCAAAATGATTTATTTGTTATGAAACGGATGAATATTTTATCAATGGCTTCATTTAACGTTCAGGAAAAACATACATTTGCATATTTTGGTTTCCCTGATGATAACATATATTCTATGAACCAGATTTGTTGATGGATGAAACTATGATGATAGTATTTTTATAATAATTAAACATTAAAATTAATATCTTTTTGAAGTCCGAAACAACAAAATTTTTAGTTCTAACGATACTATACACCGTAGAAAAGTTCTTAAAGACGTCTTATAAGACAATTTCATGACACGTCAGAATCATTGTTGACTTTATCATGTGTGCCCATAAAAAATATATCATGACAACTACTGATATATTCTTATATTTTGTCAAATTTCTTCAAGACTTAATGAGCATGTAGTCAATAGTGCTGACAAATTTCTGACATATCTTAGTGGTGTCTTCATGATTATTGCATTTACAAATTCAATGTATTGTCAGTTATACTTTTTTGGTCACTACTGCTGACATGTCTATAAGATGTCTTGACGAATAGAATTAAAAATGTCACTATTTTTATTTGTGATGCCTACTTACAAGGTTATCCCTATAGTATGGGTTTATTGACTGTGCTATTTGCCTTTATGTTTCCTCATTTCTTATGGGAAACTTGTTTACAAAGCAACGATCAATAACGAATCCAGTAGCATTTTAAACCATCTGGGTTCTCCTTTAAAATGCTTTTTATGCTCACAAGTCATATAGTCATTCCATACAAATGTCATCACCTTATAACTTTTACAATATAAGTCACTTAAGAAACTGTCTACAAGACACAATTTTCAACTGGGTACTTGATTATAAATCCAATCCAATCTGTGATTACTTTTTCCACAATCCTTGGTTAAATGTGACTCTTTGGTGTATTATTTCTTGTTTGAATTGAAAACAACCTTGATTATGTCTCTGTGAGAAGTCCTATTGATCAATGATCACAAACTCTGATTATTAGATAATTGTTAGGTATCAATTACGTCAATTCCATTCAATAAAAAAAATTCTTCAAAATATTTCGAGCAGAATTAATATGGAATATTTTTTTTTACTCTGCTCTATTCAATTTAAAAGCCAAGAGAGTACAAAAATTAAAATAAATCTTGATACTATTTTTCAGTATTTGGAAGCAAAATAAATTATATCAATTTACTGTGGTGTAATTTGATCAGATATAAATGTGATCATTATTTTGATAAAATTTATTACAACAACCGTCATTTAAACTCCTTATTAACTTGAAATGAGCAGTTAAAAGACCATAACACTCAATTATTTTATAGTTCACGCTCGTCAATGCCAGTATATAATAGTATTTTCGTAAGTTGAACATTTTACATATTTAATCAACTTTTCTTTTTTTATAGATCTCACGTGATAACATTTCTTTTTTTTACAAGTTTATTACAAAGAAAAGGAAAAAAATTTAAATAATTATTTAAATTACACTTAGACAATTTTTTTTAATTTCAATGAAAAAGGAACTTAAAAAACTTTAAAAATAATGAAAAATCACTTTTGCTTTAGGTCTCAAAATATTAAAAGTATATAAAAACCTACAACAATCTATATATTATCTTCCTTTGAAATTTATTATATAACCACAATTTTTCTTTGAGTGTATTTTATTAAGGGCTGCATATGGAAACCGGGTCATGCATTATGCATTTCTTTTTCTACGTTTCCCTCAGTTAGTTAGGTTAGTTGGTTTTATTTATAATATTGTACCCACTCATAGAGCTCATCTATAACAAAATCACGTTTGATATGTGTCATAAAAATTATACAAGAAATAAAAAACAAACCGAACATAAGAAATGTAAAGAAAAAGTAGAAGAAGCAAAAAAACGGTCTTTTCAAACAATGTGAATGAATGTATGAATAATTTTCTTTTCAACACACTCTCTCATTCATTCCCAGTTACACATGTTTGGCGTTACACTGTTTGTTAACGTAGAAGTCAAAGTATTTTGATAGTGTGCACGAGTACAAGTTTATGTAGAAATGTTTTATATATCTTCGATACCTTTGCTAAGTTTTTTTCTTACAAACATACATACATACATATAAACTGACACAACAATGTAAAATAATATTAATTTGAATTTATTGTTGTTGTTGTTGTGGGTCTTACCACCCCTCACAACAAATACAACATTGTATTTGATAAAAGAAAAAAAAAAAAATTGAAATTGAAATTCCTTAATCAAAACATGAAGTCGTAAAAACCACATGTTGTGGAGCATGTTAAAGAATATATCATCATCGACATAAGTACAGTGGTTCTTAAGTAATATTTTTTTGAAAATGGGATTTATTATAAAGTGAAGTTGTAAGACCTATTTGAAATTAAATTGTTAGAGATATCTGAGATATCTTTGAGAACACTACAGAGGTTGGGATCCAACTGATATCACATTAAGTTGAAATGTGTCTAAAGTAGCGATTAATTGAATTTTGAAAAATGTAAAATAGGTATCAAATAAAAATAGAAAAAGAAATAATAGTTATAACCAGGGAAACCACAATATGCTCTAAAAAAATGGGTTTTATGCCCCCTAAATATGCAGCAAGGAGCGAAAAATATGCCCTAAATACGCGAAAAATGCACTTAAAATGTCAAGATTTTTTATAATTTTTATCAAAATTATCATTTTGATCACTGACCGTCAAAATATCGTTCCCGACAACATTTTTGGAAAAACGTGTTTTTATTAAAGCCTATAATTTTGAGCATATGTTTTCTTTACTGCACTAACGATATTTTCGCGATTAAGGCTCGATATGCTTTCATTAAAAAATATTGTTTTCCCAACATAAACTTCAGTTTTGTTGCTAAATTATTAAAATTTATTTTATTATTAAATATGCTACAAGTATGCACTAAAAGTTGCCAAATGAAAAAAATATGCCGTTAAGGGTAAGATATGCAAAAATATGCACTAAAAAATCTTATTTGTTATGAAACAAGGTACTATTTTTAAGCTCAAAAAACAAAGCAGCCTGAAAAAAATTTGCAACTAAATTTAAAAATAGTGTAGTTGATGATTTTAAGAACATGTTATGGAGCGACGAGACAAAAATTAACTTGTTCGGGTCAGATAGTCACAGAAATGCTAGAAGAACAAACGGAAAGAACTAGATGATCGTTATACAAAAAAGACTGTAAAACGCGGCAGAGGAAGTATAATGATGTGGGGTGCATGGGCATGGTGTTGACCCTCTTTATCAGATAACAGAAATAATGAACAAAGAAATGTACCGTGCTATCCTATGCGGAGAACAATATGCTACCAGAATTGACATTTCAGGACAATGATCCTAAGCACTCCTCAAAATTTGTTAAATCTTGGCTGAGTGCTAACAATGTATCTGTTTTAGAATGGTCTTCACAGTCACCGGATCTCAATCCTATTGAGAACCTTTGGGTTGAACTAAAGAGAGTTTAACACTGGGAAGAGGTTAAAAAGAAATGGGAGGCAATTTCTATAGAAAAATGTTAAAAATTTATACAATCAATGCTCAGAAGAGTTCAGTGCGTTTTAAACAACAATGGCGGCCATTCAGGTTATTGAATTAAGTTGGCATATAATTATAATATTTAATATTATAAGAAAATTTTATTTGTTTTAGTCTTTAATAAAAAAATAAAAAAATTGTTTAAGAAATATTAAATAAATCTATTATTTTGAATCATAGGAAAATTATAAAATCATAAAAAACAAAAATATTTGTGGTTGATGTTTTAGTATAGTTCTTAAATAAAGAAATATTCTTGATAATGGAAAATATATACCAAATAAAAATAAGTCTATTATTTTGCACAGCACTGTATATATCAGATTTAGTAAAATTTGGTCTACAATTGGCTATATTTTTAATATTTTCTGACTTTTACTTTATTTATATTCCAAACTAATTCCATCCTAAAATTTAATTATTGATATAATTCTCAGGATTCCTATTTCAAACAATGACTTCCGACCTCGCCAACGCATATTTATGTAAATCGGGGTTGAAAATGGCACCGAGTTGTGAGAAATTCGATCTCAATATTTTAATGATCACATTATATTTTTTTTATTATAAATTAAAAGTGTATTTAGAAGTTTGAAGTTGTTTTGGATCATTGTAGTGTCCTTCCATCCGTCTACGCACTGGAGTTAGGGGGTGCGAAAATTATGCTTTATTCGACGAATGGTGATATCAATACTATAATGATCACGCTTCATTCTTATATTTTCTAGTTGGTTAAGGAATGCGTTTTTAGAGTTTAATATTTTTTACATAATGTTAGAACTGGTAGTTCGTGAAAGACGCTTACTTCAGAAAGATGTTATATAAGTATTTTTATGTTCGTATTTTTCTTTTCATTATTATGTTAAAAATGTATTTTTATTAATCTTATTTCCTAACGTCTGTTTGTTAATTAATGAAAGTTTTCCATTCAAAGTCATTTATTTTTTTACTAAACAACGGTTGGCGAGTTTTTTGAAAAACCTGTGAAGAGTAATACAGACTTTGATATATATACATGTTAAACGAATGAAAGATAGACAGACATAATCAGCGCTGTCAGATGTGGCGATTTTTCGCCAAACGTGGCGATTTTTTATTGCTCTTGGCGACTGAAATTTCCGTTTTGCGACATGGCGAAATTTTGGCGATTTTTAACAAGGTGGCGATTTATTTGGCTTATTTTCAAAATTTTATCAAATAGTTATTCGCTTAGTAAAACTATTACGTTTTCTTACTAGCCTACGTCTATTTTTAGTATTTTAAACGGTGGATTTCAAATGGTGATCCGTATAATGATTGTTAGTTGGTCGTTTCTTTAAACACATATATGTATATTAATTTCTCCTTACTTATATGATAAACAATTTGTTTTCCATTATCTTTGAAATATGAATATTAAGATTTTATGGGCCAAAATGAAAAGAAATATTCATATATAAATTAAGTATTCAAAGCAATTTATAAGTTTTATAGGACAAATATTATTTGTACAATTTTAGAATTATTCTATTAAAAATTATAATAAATTTTTAAAATTGTTGACCTAAAATTGAGAGCTATGTATATCGGAAAATTGTATTGAAATTTTATTTATTATTTACTGAAATTATCATAAAAATATATTAAATTTAGTTTTGGCGATTTCTGATTAACAATTTGGCAACAGAGGCTCAACAAAATCTGACAACCCTGGACATAATATCAAACTTGTCATTCTTGAGAACGAAATGAAGGACGAGAGGAACGAGAAACGGGTCGTCTAAGTATAAGAATCACTAAGGTCCGCATGGTCTATAAGTAAACTCATTTTATGTAATTTAATCCAGAGATAACCATCTTCGAATATCCTCTATTGGCCAAGCCATTTAAAAATCACTTCAGCTATTATCCATTCATTAAATGATAAATTATTGTCTAAAATATTTTTTAAACTTTTCCATTCGAATTAAAAAATAAATCGAATCCAAACCACTGTTCATCGTCATCACAATCATTATCATTTTTATTATTTTCATTATTATTGACGTTGGTTGTCACTCAAGCATTTTAACTATTTTTTTGTGTATTTAATATAATTTTCTTTCATTTTTTTTGATGAGATCGTTTCGTGTTTAAAAATAGAAATTTTTTAACTAATATGCACAGGAATTTAGTTTAAAAATAGATTTTATTTTATTTAATTTTTTCTTATTATATTGTATAAATAATTTTTTGGTTTTACCCAAAATAAGACTTTAAACAAGAGTTGAATTTGGTTATTTTTCTAATTGAATAATATTGATTAAATTCAGTGGGAGTTTGTTTTAATTTTATTTAAATGTTCACAATATATTTTACAGTCATTTAGGGTGAATTACCTTTGAATTAAAATAAAAACTGTATTCAAACAGTGGGTGAAAAAAGTAAAAGTTTAAAAAAATAAATTTTATTAAATTAAATATTTTATTGTTAAGAAATGTTATTTTAAATAATTATTGGTACTAAAATTCCAAAACTTTTAAGAGGCCATGAGAATACTTAAGCTTTTTGAATATAATTTCAAAATTCAAATATATATGTATTTTACCAAAACTACTATCTTTAAGCCTTTAATACATGTATATATGTAGTTGTGAGTTTCATGTAAATATGACTAGATGTTTATAAGCCATTGTTAACCTTTAAGATTAACATATAAAAGGAATCTCATCGATTTTACTTCCTTATATCCCTTCCACTTTATGAAAAGCCTCAACATTTCTTTCTTGTGTGTATGTGTTTTTTTCTCTTATCAAATCTTTATTATAATTCGTTTTTAATTTTTTTTTTATATATATTCACTTAAACTTTTATCTTCTTTACAAAACAAAAATTTTCAATTAGTGACTTTTATGTCACTTTTATTCTACTTTAAACTTAATCAGCTAAAGTTTTTTCCCATACATATACAAATTTGTCTACATTCATTCGCATTGATTCCTTGCATTAAAAAAAAAGAAGAAGAATGAACAACGTATATCTGTAAAACATTTGATTGTTTGCAGTTGCCAATGTTTAAACTAAAATTTGGCACTGGGCCAGGAAATGACTTTTATAATTTGTTAAATACAATTCTGTTTCAAACGTGATAAGAAACATTCATACGCTTATGAAACTTGTAGAAAATCAAAAAGTTTGTTGTTGAGAAAGGGAGCAAAAAGTTAAAATGTATTTTAACTATTATTTTGATTAATGGTCCAGGGAAGAGAACGTGCAAGGAATTTAGTTAGTTTGGGTGTGTGTATGAATACAGGTGATCGTGGGAGAAAATGCAACTAAATATAAAGTAATTATGATAATGTATTGCTGAAAATTTGAATGAATAAGACTTTAGTCGAGTAAATTTTAATGAAATGATGAAGTAAGAAGAACTCTGTCAGTTATTAGAAACTATACTACATTGCAATATGATTTTCTAAATAAAAAATTTTTTAAATGAAAAGAAAATTTTAAAGTAAATGAAAATTAGTAACATAATAAGCAGAAAATACATCAACCCACCGCTAGGGATCAAATATATTTTTCATAGTTTTAAAAAATCATGGTAGTTTTCATAGACTAATGTTTGAAATTTAACTATAAAATATATCGATTAATTTGTGAAAATCATATTTTCTTGTTTCGTTATAATAATAACAAAAAAAAAAAAAAAAAAAAA
>MINK01011048.1:0-10852 GCA_001735545.1 Phormia regina
CATTCTTATTATGTAGACTGGAAATGGCCTCAAATAGTATCCACATGTACCCATGAGTTTTATTTTCTACAAGATGAAACAATTATTTTATAAATGAATGTAAAAGTTAAATTTGGTGGCATAAATTTCTAAATATAGATTTGAAAACATTTAATACTAACCGTTGTACAACGATGTGGTTTACATTTAAAATTGTCATACCGATATCTCAGCATCAGAGAACTGTAGAATGGTCTTTTCAACAAATGATAATTTCTGTAATTGTTTTTCAATGTTTCCAAAACAAACTTATGTTCCATGAAGATTTTAAACCAACTTAATAGATTTATTGCAGATAATATAACATTAATTTATTCAATTCAATTCTTGTACTACTAATTAGTAAATATGAAATTATTGCAGCTGAAATTAAGAAGATGACCTAGAAAATTAGATAACCTAATAATATTCAATTAAATAATATCAAGCTTTTATAATATAACAGCAAAACATGTGAATGTATCAAAATACATTTAAAATTTATACTCAACTCAATCATATATGTAAGCGAAACCTAATTCTTAGTAAAATTTTACCATATTTGTTTTAGTTTCATAATATACGTTTAATAAAAAAAATTGTTTTTCAATACACTTTTTCTATTTAATTGAAAGAACAATTGAAACAACAACAATAACAATAGTCATATCAAATGAGTTCAGTTTTACTTTGATTACAAAACAATACGATTATTCATAGTTTTTTGCACAGAGTATGTTAATTGTGAGTATTTTCTAAAGAGTGTATGAATATTTATAAAATTGGATGTTTTGATATTTAATAAAAAATAAATATGAAAATTATAGTCGACTAATATGGTTAGGTTTTTAATTCAATATTTTGAAAGCTTAGTAATGCTCATAGTATAGCTTTATTTTTTTTTTTTTTTGCCAAAGTTGTTCAAAATTATAATATCCTCGTAACCAACTAGTACTAGGCTTTTGATAACTAATAATAATATAATATGGGACACTAAATTTATATACGGAGGCCAATAGGCCCATCGTGGTGGCCTATATGGGGCACTTTCAGAGATGTACATTCGCATAACAAGTGATGTACGGATTCCTCTTTATCCTCATCTAAACAACTTTTACAAAAGCTATTTCCTGCGTAACCCACATGTTCCGACATGCGCCCCATTATACAGTGTACTGTGATTAAACCTACAGATGATGATCTTGATGATCCATCAAGAGATATTAATGCTCTAGTTCTGCTCCGAGACCGGAGTGGCAAGAGAATTCTTGATAGACTACAAGTGGTGACTGAGGAGTGACCTGTTTTTCCATCTCATTTACAAATCATTGATCAAGAGTATTTGATACAGTAATGAAGGGGATGAGAATGTCCTCACAACCGAGTATCTCGTCCAAAAATTATGTATTAACTGCGCATTCATCCTAAATGTGTTACGGAGCGTATACCAAGGCAGTAATTAAATTCCATATACTTCGGAATACTGAAAGAATGTGCACGAGTTCGGTAATCTGAGAGACATCGAAATGTCTAAATCATCAGATAAAATACCCGAGCCATCAGTGAATACTGAGATTACATATTCTTTAAAGACGGATTTTATTGCTCACTCTTCTCTAGATGGGTTTCTGATATCGAATCTTCTATTAAAATTCATTCTCGGTATTAAATAGTCAATCCTCTGTATACGAGCTGATCTGTATATTAAATTCAATATAGTGCCGTATCCAATGCGGCAGTGCCTGAGTTTGCCCTTCTCTTCGAACCGTAGACCGGACTTGGCGGATATATATCTAATGAACATATCGAGGGAAGAAAAGTCAAGTATAGTCTCCAGACTGGCTTGGGGAGTGGAACCCATTGAACCAGAAAATAAGAGACAACCCAATCTCTTCACTTTATTCAGAGTAGAGATATGTGTCCCCGTGCCTACTGCCTTCCACAATACAAAAGCACAGTTTCAGACCCATCTTTTCCCGAATATTTTCTTGCTTGTATAGAAAGCACACAGTGCCTTCTGCATACGAAAATTCCAGAGTGATGACATAAAGACGTGGTGTCTTGAAACCCGGAACCTTATATATCCTAGTGAAAAGCACTAATTCGGTCTTTGTGGGATTTATTCCCAAACCGTTATCCCTAGCCCATGACATTAGAACGCTTAGAGCTGATTCCATCAGTTCACTTATCATGGAGAGAAATTTTCCTCTGATGAGGTTCACACCATCGTCAGTATATGCGACTGCCTTGGTTATAATCCAAGTGAATTCAAGAGTTTTATCACGTTTAGGAATATACACTCTGGAAAATGGTCCAAGTGATATCAAAACTGCAAAGGTATGTTATTCCAAGATCATGCTCCTAATATTTTCTGGTATTCCTGACCGATTTTCTATTTCATTAAATAAAGAATTATCAATTAAATAAAATAGATATTTTTCCGATTCCAAAAATAAGCAATTCTGAAATTGGGTAAATTGGAATTAAATATATTTAATATATAAAGCTTAGATTCTTTTTTTAATAATTTTGTAATTGGCAAGTGTTTACCATTTTTCTATATATCAAAGGTACTCCATTTTGAGCCCCCTACAGTTCCGCTACTGAAGAATAGTCAGGTCCAAAAGAGATGGTGTTTTTAGTGCGTGTGAGGAGATTTTAGGAGACTTGGCATCCCGTTATGAACATTTTATATTTATTGAAGACTTCAATGTTTATTTGAAGACTTCAATGTTGCTTGCACGGATTATTTGAATAATGTGAATGATATATATAGTACGGTAGATGCGGATTGTCAGTCAGAAGTTTTTATTAAGAATATAGTTGAGGCTGTTCACAGGTTTGTACCTTTTAAACATTGCAGAGTTAGTAAAATTAACCTATGGCTAAAATGTCATAAGGTATTACTTGCTATAACTTATCGTGATTTAACCAAAAGGGCTTATTTAGAGGACATGAATTTGTTGGCGTTATAGAAATCAATTAAATTCGACTATAAGAAGGGAGCGTGCAAGAATTATGAGCAACGTATTTGAGTACTAGGGATGCCGCTGAATTCAATAGATCATGTTTAACGCCCTCATTGCCTGATACAGATAATTACATTTCCTTTTTAAATAATGCGGTTGAAGGTGATTTTTCATTTTGGTGTATAAGTGAAGTCGAAATGTGGAATGCTATTACTTACATTAAATCTAAATCAGTTGGTTCGCATTGAATTTCTATAACCTTTTTAAGGAATGTGCTTCCAGCGCTATCTTTGCAAAAATTAAATTTTAAAAGCAATAATCAATAACGATAAAATAAACTTGATATAAACATTTTTATTGACACATTTTATGCATCATTTCACATAAAACATTATTCTTTTTCATAAGACGTTTCGAAAACAAATCAAAATCATATATTTGGAAAATTTTCGCGTATATTGCATTTTACGTAGTAAATACATTTAAAAGTGTGGCAATTTTACAAATTGAACAGGATGTTCATTATCTGTTTTACTAGCGAAATGTAGACAACACCACTGAAGCATTTGAAAATATTATTGAATTTAATTATTTATAGACTAAAACTTTTCATAACTAATTTCTTTCACAATTTAATTGGTCACTATTGAAATATATCAGAGCTTTAAACTAGGAGGCTTTGAAATGTTATAGGCAAACATAGATCTTATAAGGGTGAGAATACTTAATGAAACCCTTTATCGCTATAGACATCGGTTCATATAAATATTTTCGACTCTAAGAAATGTAGGGTATTTAAAATTCATACAATTCATTTGTTGATTGATTGTTTGAATTCTTAGTCACTTGCATTTAGTGATTAATTAAATAGTTGCTTTATTACTGCTAAAGAATTATTTATTACAAAAATGTTGCCCTACAAGTAAATATGAACGACAGCATTGTTTTTACTTTTAATTTTTTATGTTTGTAGGCGTCTGATTGAGGACTCGTCGTATAATTTTTTTAATTCCAATTATTGTAACTATCCAGCTAATGTATTGAAGTTTGGATGGATTTCATTCGTATCTAAACGTATTCTTACATATACATTAAAAGTCTATGCCTAAACAAACACACCCAAATATTCGTATGCATACGCTTCTATAGTGTAAAATACTGTGTTGACATGTGCTCTTATGATACTACCAATATGAATAGAAATATATACATACATGTATATATACATATGTATTTTTTGGTAGCATTGTCCGCACATACTTAGTATATGTTTGACAATATGAAACGAAGTCGAACTTGAAATTACTTTATTTATGTATATATTCATATTACAATTTAAAATTTGTTCTTATGTTTGTGTTGCAATTAAAATAAGGACTAGGAGTTTAATGGAACAAGCATTTCTTTTTTTCCTCCTTAGCACGAGAAAAAGGGGTTAATTAAGTGTTGGGGTATTAAGAGTTTGTGCTGATATTTGTAACACACAGAAAAATATTTCAACACCCACCTTAAGGTAACGATATTCGTCCGTTTGACTTTCTTGGTGGTAGACTGTCAATCTAAACTTTGTGCACAAAGTATAGGTCGCAATTTTAAAGACAATGTGATGAAATTTGGAATATCTTATAGTTTTAGCATAATGACGAATTGGTTAATATCGTTTCATTATTTGCTTATTTATTTATTTATTTATTTATTTATTTATTTATTTATTTATTTATTTATTTATTTATTTTTCAAAACAGTCAGTTTTTTAAATAACTCTTTAGATTGCTTGCATATATATGTATATTTTTTAAATCCGCATACACATATGTATATACGTTTGTATATATGTATATGTATAATGAAGAGCATGATGCATACGTTATAAATATATATAAAAGTTGCAATAAATAAGTTTCCAACCACATAAAAAAAAATAATAAACACAATTGTGGCATGCGTGAGTGCAAGTACTTACAATAATACGTGATATTTGATTGTATGTTGTATAGACTGAACCCCAATCTATACAACTGGTTAATATAGAATATAGTATTAAATTTTACAGTAACCCTACTACATACATATTGTATACATTCATATACATACATATAATAACATTATTCGTATGTATCCATATTATGATCGATTACATTATATAATGAGTTGCTTATATTCATTATGACATTTGCTTTTTTTCATTTTCATTTTAAAATTTATTTATTTAGGGGTTTTTTTAAGTCGATTTGGTCCTATTGACTTTAATTGTTTCCTTAACAATAAGGTGTATGCATATTTCTATACTTTCAATTACAAATATATACATACATATGTGTATGATACATATTGTATGTAAGTATGTATGTATATTTAGTATTTGTTTAATGGGTATCATTATAGTGGTCTTTTATAATGTTGATGATACGAGAATTAAGTGAGCTAATGACCCCCATTATCAAACAGTTCCATGTCAACATAATCCATCCAACGAAACCGTCCATTAAATGTATTACGATTTAAAATTATAAAATAAATAAAAAACAAAATATGAATCGTCTATATTATATATATATATCTGTATATATATGTGTAAATATTCATTAAGAAATAAAATATACTCGTTGAATATTGTCATGCTTGTTTGTACATCCATATTTAAGTGTATACACATACATATGTATGTATGTATCTATGTTCAACAATTCTATCTACGCGATGCAATATCACCACTGATGACGAAATATTGAGGTAGGCAATGTTTACAACAATACTTAAGTAATAAATATATTTAATTTGAAAGAAGCAAAAAATCAAAAACAATTTGATAAGAAAATATGTATTTTATGCCTTTAATCCCTTATTTTTTTTTTGGTGGTTCATTTGTTTCGTTTTTCCCCCCTCAGCCCACTTTAATTTACTTAGTACCAGTTTAGTATCCGAATTAGTTGCAGTCTTTAAAATTGGGGTGGATTTGTTTTTTTTTCTTAAATGGAAAGTTTTCTTTGTTAAGCAAAAGTAACTTTATTTGTTCACATTTCATCGTTCGCTGGTTTGTTTACATTGACGGGCGGTATCATTCCTTATTGAATTTTGTAGGGAGGAATATATAAGTAAAAACTTGTAAATTGGAAAAAATGAAAAAGAAAAGAAAAAAACTATAAAGTGCTCAAGTTGTTCTTCTTCTCTTTAATGATAAATTTATTTATTTACTTAATTTCAATCGAAAATGAAACGATTTACGAATATAAATGCATTTCTTCTGAATAAAAAAATGCAACAACAATAACAAACACATTTTAAAAGTCTCTTCGTATGTGTCAAATAAAAGATGTGCGTGCACACAAACACCATTGTGGTGTGTTGCAGTTGTACTATGTTCAACTGCTGTTAAAGTACATTGTGGGCGCCGTCGCGACTTTAGTATATGGGCATTTCCATTATTAATTGATATATAAAATTGATTGGTATATAGAAGTACATAGTGTTGTCATCGTTTTTGAGAACTGGGAAAAACGATTTTAATTATTTTTTTTAATTAGATAATTTACTACAAAATAAAGTTTTGCAACATCTTTACACAGAAAATTCTTATATCACATTACAATCATGAAAAATTTATATTAAATTACTTTTTAAATTTATACAATATAATTAGAAAAACATTTCACAATGATTGATACAATTCAAAAAAATAATTGTAATAAGTGTAATTTAGGATTTTTAGCTTAATTGATCATAATTCAGTTGAGAAAACACTTTTTTTAAATAAATGAAATAAATAAATAAAATAATAAATAACTTAATTAATATATTATTTAATTAATTAATATATTCTAATTATTTTTGTACCACAGGCCATTGAATTTATGCTAATGTTTGTAGTTCGGAGAATAAATCTTCGGAACCCCACTATAAAGTATATTGTTCAACACTCTTATCCACTATCTATCTATCCATTAGAGTGGTAAATGATAATGTCAGAAAGAACAGCTACGTAAATTTTCATTTATGTCTATCTAATTTATTGAATTATAAAAATATTTAAAATCAGTTTGATTTATATTTAAAAAAAAATATTCCCTAATAAGAATGTCGCAGAATTTAATAAAAATTGTATTACATTCTGTAATGGAACGACCCATACACATACATGTGAATAAAAGCAAACGTATACAATCATACCAATTATGAATAAATACCATTTAATACAACAACTATTAGTTCGTACTGCAACAGTACAACGGCAGCGACAACAAATAACACACAATACACAAATTGTAGAGCAGAATTCAAACAGAGCAGCGCAGAAGTGAACTAAACTGTATTGAACTGAGCAGCAATAAGCGGAGCTTAGAGCATTTCTGACAAAACAATTGATGTTTATTTTGATTTCGGTTGCCGGCGAAGTAACAAGTCCCTAAGTAGTCGTGTATGTTTATGTGCATACGAGTACCAAGTAGCTAAAGAAATAAATATATAAAAAATAAAGTAACTAAATGGACAGACGACGCGTAAGTGTAGCAGAGAGAAGAAAAAAAACTAAGAAAAATATACAAGATAAATATACATTCGTACGTATGAATTGAATCTACAAGATTGTCGACAGTATAAAAATAGTACATGCAACAACAACAACGACAGCAACGAAATAAACAAGCAAACGACACCACCACTAAACAACACAATTTCAATTCCAATTTCAACTCAACAACAGTAATAAAAAAAATTATTTAAGTAACAATTTAGTGCGTGAAAATATAAAAAATATATAAAAAAATAAAATAATACAACACAAAAATTATAAAATAAATGAATTAAAACTAAAAAAAAAGAAGAAAAAAAAAGTATCAACTGTATGTGATAAATGAGATAATAATAATCCACATCCGATTCATTCGGTTGAGTTCATGAGAAAAAATATATAAAAAAGTGTTTAAAAATGACAAATTTATTTAATTTGGAATTTCTGTGGTTTTAACAAAATTCAAATACGAAATGAAACCAAAAATATCCATAAAAATTATCAAAATCAATTTATTCAAGAAACGAAAATAATAAACGATATAAAACGTGATCAAGTTCTAAATTCTTTCCTTAGAATTAGATAAGAAAATTAAATAATATTATCGTTAAAATAATATTATCGTTTGTTTGTGTGTTCAATATATAAGAATATAGAAAATAAATAGAATAAAATAATAAAATTATAAAATAAAAAAAAGTCCAAAATGTCTGCCCAAATATTCCAAGTGCAATGTTTAATTTTATGTGGTCTATTTATAAGTTTATTAACCTCAACGCACACCTTTAACTATGCACCAAAGCCACAAATAGTCATCACTGGACCCCAGTTGAAATTTTTCAAACCTCAAACTCGAAGCTCATATTTTGGATACACAATTGTCATGCGTAGCTCGAGGTAAGTTTTTTTTTTCTTCTTGTTTGTCACCACCAATACCAACCAGCAACTGCATTCAAAGGAGAAACAAAAACAAATATATTTTCGATTCGAAAAAAATAGAAAGAAAAACTGTTAAAATTTATCATCTACAAATATTTAACTTGATATTATAAAAATAGTATCAACAACAAAAGCAAATAGTTGCATAGAAAACCAGAATTACAAATACACAAATCTTCCCCATTTATGGACAAAAGAAAAACTTAAAAAAAGACAAATTAACACGTCCACTGTAAATATAACCAAAAATAAAACAGACGTTTTAAATAATAAAATCAATACAAAATACAAATTGTTTTTAATGCATTTTTTAAAACAAATTTTGTAAAAATTATCCGATTATAATTGTAACTAAAAGATAAAATTTTCTTTTAAGAGTTTTTCTTTGGAGAACAGAGGAAATCCCTTTTAGATTTAAGTGTCATTAACAAATTTAATGTCAAAATTTTGCAATTAAAAACTAACCTCTTAGATTTCATTTTACTTTTTTACTTTTGGCATCGAAATTTTTACTCCGTTTTATCCTCCCTAATTTTTTTCTAGACTTTTATAATTTTTAAAAATTTTTTAAAAGATTAGTAACTTTTATTTCAAGTACATATTACTTACCAAACACTTTAAGGCTAACAAACCCTTGTTAAGAAATCGTATGCAAAAATTATATTTTAAGATACATTGTTGATAATGGCAAAAAGTTTTCAACTTCTTTATAGTTAAAACTGTATCGTACCGAATATTAATTCATTCGGTTATTTAAATTTATATAAATGTTTTTTATTGTTAAAACAGAAAATAAATTCTTCTTAAAATATTGTTTCTATTATTATCAATTAAAAAAATAACAGAAATAATAAAAGTTAAACAAATGAGACGAATAAAATAAATAACTTAACAACGAGTTTCGATTTATTTTCTGTGAATTTAAGATACATCTATAACGAATAAAAAATAACAGTTTGAAGAAAAAGGCAGATACAGAAGACTTGAATAGGGGAGAAATAGCAAAAATACGCAGAAAATTTCAATTAATTATAATGTCTCTTAAAGTAGGTTTAATGTATAACTATACATACTTTAAATAATTTAAACTACGTTTATTATATTTTGATTAATAAGCCTTTTCTATACACCTTTAAGGGATTTATCTTTAAACGCTTTGCAAAGATGTGTTAAGTTCTTTTTTTTTATACCCTACTCTACCATAGGTGTTTGGAGTATTATGCGTTTGTGCAACGCATAGAAATAATTATCCCACACCCACCTTTAAGTGTACCAATCAACTCAGAATCACTTTCTGAGTCAATTAAACGATGTTCGTCCGTTTGAACGTCTAGCTGGCTGTCTGGTCATGTAAACCTTGTGAACAAATTACAATTTTGAAGATATCTTGTTGAAATTTGGCGTGTCAAGACGAAGCTTATTAAAACTGGTTATGATCGACCAATTTTTTCACGTAGCCCTCATGTATAAGTCCTCCAAGAATAATATTTTTAAAAATATTGTAATGAAATTTAACACAAAAAATAAACACAATCCACATGCCAAATTTCGATAAGATTGGTCCATAATTGACCGTAGCTCCCATATAAAAACCTCTTTTAAAAATTACTTTAATGTGCATAGATTGCATAAAAATTTTAGTATCAATTTAATATTTGACAACTAAAAGTGCATATATACATGTGAATCGTAGAATCGTTGTAATATTCTGTATTAGTATTTTTATTTTTCACTTAATACAAGTATAGGTCCATAATTTTTCCCTTTCCGACTATACCTTTTCTCTCGTTTTATTTTGTTTACAGTTGTATTGGTAAGACAGTTTATCGGTAATAAATACAGTATAAATCAACAGGAAGTTATTTTAAATGTTAAATTTAATTCTTTTTTCGTTTTCGAGAAACAAATAATATATAAATTGCAGGGACCTAAAATAACTATTATCATGATTTTCATGGTAGAAAAAAATTTCCATTTATTGGCTTTTTAAAAACTGAAACCTAATTATTTTTTTCTATAAATATGATTTTCTCTATCCAGACATTTCTGAAGATAATTCAAATTTGTCTTATTTATAAAACTATTCGTCCTACAAATACTAACGAAACTAGATTTTAAATTTCAAATTTTGAATCAGGGTGCGGATATAAATAGATTATAAATACAGTTTCGCTCTCCAGATCTTTCTAAAGCTCCCAGACATCTCAAAAAACTTATTCGTAAATTATTCGTCGTACAAAACCATGACAGAGTTAACTTTTTCTATCATTAATAAAATATTTTTAAAAGTCTCTTATGAATTTCCTATATTCACCGTTAGTTCTGCAAATTTCAGGGAGTGCATTTAAATTGACTTATTACTTCCCAGCAAAAAACGTCGAAGTTCTTCAAAAAGAGAACATTTTCACAACTTCAAAAG
>MINK01011055.1:0-15880 GCA_001735545.1 Phormia regina
ATAGAGAAAACACAAATTAATAGTCGTTAAGCACTATATATAAGACACTTTTTGCTTTAATTACAATAAAAAATGAACTTCAGTCGTGGTATATATTTAGTTTGAACTGAAGAACTAACTGAGCATCAATCTTAGCCTTCAATCGTAGTACTAATTCTCATTAATTAGAAGTATAAATTTAGCTGCAATCAGAAAACAAATTTAACTTGAAATATATTTAAAATTTAGCCTCAATAGTAACAAAAGTTTAGAACAGATTTAGCTTCAACCGTAGGATGAAATTAGCTGTAATCGACAAACGCATTTAGTTAGAACTTTAAAACAAATCTTTCAATCTTAGCCCAAAGCTAGCATTAGTCGAAGTACAAATTCGCCTTAATTGATAGCAAATATGTAGCTTTAATTATAAGAAAAATTTAAAAAAAAAAATATTTTCAAACATAACTCGAAGTTACATCCAATTAAGTTTTAATCCTAGACTAAATTTGATGGGAAAATATAGGAACAATGTGCATAACTTTAGTTTTATCAGAAGACCAAATAGAGCTTCAAATTTTCATCATCCTTATAAGTTTTTTTGCACTTAACAAATTTATCTTTATTTTTAATTTTAATTTAAAACCCCTCTTTTAAACTTATTCCAGTAAAACTTTATCCATTTCTTTTCAGTTGTATGAAAACCTAAGTACTTAATTAACATACATAAATGTTGCAACAAGCAACAATTAATTGTCCATAGTAAATTTGTTATTTCCAACATGTGCTTAATATTTATGTTGAAATAAAATAAAAAGAATTAAAATAAATCATAATTTCTACTAAAAATATTCATACTAAGAATTATTGTTGGTTTCGAAAAATTACTGCAGTTGTTATGCCACAAATGTACAAGTTGTATGTGAACAACAAAATGCTGCAACAAACATAATCATCAAAAGTTAAGTGCTAAAACTATTGTAGTTTACAAATTCTTTCCTACTATTTTTTCCATTGTTATTTACTCGAATCCTTTTTTATTTTTTTTTTGGTTAGGAAACATGAAAAACTTTTGCGGTTTTGCTCAAGTGTTTTTACTATAATTTTATATCATTGTTGTTGTAGTTGTATGGTGCTGAATATGATTGCAACATTCATAGGAATGCAACTTGTACTTGACACTTGCGTTTAATCTAAATGGTACAATAATCCATTAAAGGCTGAGAGTTACTACAACGCACACACATACATACACAAATAAACAACAACAAAAAATTGAGGGAATGAGTGAATGAGTTTTAAGACTGAATGAGTTGCTAAAGTAAGTGGGTGACAATAATACCAACAGCTGCATCATTCACATCAGTATCAACATCAACAATATCATCATCATCATCGTTATAAAATCCAACCAACAATGATGATGGACTGCTGCATTGTTCAGCCCCCAAAATCCAGTACAAGAAAAACAAAAAAAAAAATTATATTATAAAAATGCTTAAGGATGTTAAGATGTCAACTGTGCAACAAAAATTTTATATGCCAAAACGAATGATGAGATGTTGCCACTGATGATGATGACGATGACGAGAACGATAGCTACAATACCAGTCAGCCGTGCCTGCCTGCCTTCCTGTCCTTCTTATTTATGATTTGAGTTTTCAAAAGTTTAAGTTCTTGTTGTCGTTTTGATGGTATTTTTGTATAATCGTAAATGGAAATTTGATTTTAATAACAGGATTTTCCTTAAAGGAAACTGACATTTTTGACAATTTACACAAAGATTAATTGTAACAGTTTAAATTAAAATTGTATTTTTAGCAAGTAATGTTATGGGGTGATAAGGGAAAGGAGAAAAGTTGAAAACATAAAATGTTCTAAAAGGATTTGTAATTAAGAATTAATTACAACTAAAATTTATATTTGATATGTTAAATATGATTGTAGCAAAATGTTTGCAAAATAAATCGAAATTTTAACTTAAATAATTTGTTAAAAATTACAATTCAGCTAGCTGAATATGTTTAAATACATGATATGTATTTATAAAATAATATAATAACCTTTTAAGTGCAATAAAATTAGAATTCAGCTAGCTGAATTGTGATACAAAGTTAAAAATAAGAGATATAATAGAAAAATTGTAAAATAGACAGAAATTTGTATTAAAATCTGTTAAAAATTCAATTTTAACTTAAATAGTTTGTTAAAAATTACAATTCAGCTAGCTGAATATGCTTAAATACATGATATGTATTTATAAAATGATATGTATTTATAAAATGATAATAAAATTAGAATTCAGCTAGCTGAATTGTAATACAAATGTATAAATAAGATATATAATAGAAAAAATTTGTAAAATAGACAGAAATTTGTATTTAAATCTGTTAAAAATTCAATTCAGGTTACTGAATAAGTATAAAATTAGGATTTCTATAGTAGCAATAATTTTATCACATTTAAGGTACAAGAAAATTGTAATTCAGCTAGCGAAATTTTTATTAAAATTAATCAATATTTCTTACAAATATTTAATTTAGATTTAATTTGAATATTCAAAAATTGTAATTCAGCAGGCTGAGTTGTAAAAAAGTGGAAAAATGTGTATAAATATTAATATAACTTAAATTCAGCAAAATTTTGTATAAGATTTTTATAAATCTGTAATTCAGCTAGCTAGATATATGTTTAAAAATATAATTTCTATACAGAAAATAACTTTATTTCATTTTAGGCATAATAAAATTCTAATTCAGCTAGAAAAATTGTTATAAAATATTTAAGTAATCATTATTTTATAAAAAAAAAATTATTTAATTGAGCTATAAATGAAATTCAGCTAGCTGAATATTTTTAAGAACATAATTTATATAAAGAAAATAAGTTTATTACATTATATATACAAGTAAATTTTAATTCAGCTAGCTAAAATTATATCAAAATGTATAGGTCATAGGTATAGACTTTTCTGTAAATATCATTTAAATTTCATTTATTGAAAAATGGTAATTTAAAACTTAAATTTCATATAATTTATAAGAAATTTAAATAGCTGAATAAGTCCAGAAATTTTAGTTATATAAAACATTTGTTAAAATTTCCTCTTAGTAACCAAAATATGCTTTAAATTGTGTCTAAAGTTATAAAACAATAAAAATATTGGGCAAAAACTATAAATTCAGCTAGCTGAATAAAACTAAATTGACTTCTGTGTGTGTGTGAAAATAATTTTTTGGTAAGAACTATCTACTAATTTCCTTTAAGTTGAGGAAAATTTGCAATTCAGCTAGCTGAATAGGCTTTAAAACATTTTTTATAGAATAAAAATTCATATTATTTAGTAAAAACTCAAATTCAGCCGGATAAATAAATATAAAAAGTTTACTAGGAGCCTGAAAATTACTTATTTAACATACAAGTTATTTTAATTTCTTATAAATTGAAAATTCAGTTAGCTGAATATGTTTAAAATTTTGCGTAAAGTTTATATGAATTTGAAACAGACCTCAAGTCAGTTAGCTGAATAAGCCTAAATTTAACATTAAATCTGTAAGAAACACTTCACTAAGAAATTTTTACAATTCAGCAAACTGAATATTATTTGCTTGTGAGAAAATAAAATACTTTAAAAAAATTGCATAAAATTTAATGAAAAAAATAAGTAAAAATTCAGCTTAAAACAATATAATTGAAATGTATATTATAATTCAGCTAGCTGAATCATATGTTATTTGTTAATTTTCTGCATTTTCCGAAAGAGAATTAAGAAAATTTGACTAAATAAACATTTGATTGAATTTTATACATAAACCATTACTTAAAAGATTAATTAATGTTAACTTTTATTATAATTGTTTGAGAAACTAAATCATTAAATTAACTGACAGTTAAATAAACATTATTTATGGTATAAATAAAAGTAAAAGTATGTGTGCATATTGTCATTATTATGTCATCATTCTTTTCGTGTTTATTAGGAATAAAAATTAAACAACTAAATAAACAAAACAAAAAATAAAATGTTTAAAGAGTAAAGAAAACAAACACAGTGAGTATCTGGTTAATGCATATTATGTATAAATGAGCATTAAATGAAATTTTACTAAACTAAATATAGTTGTTGTCTTTGTTTATTAGTTATTAAAGGAGAAAAGAAAAAAATATATATATTTATATGTAAATAAATAAAACATCAACATACATACTTACACACTCAGGCTTATACACCATTAAAAGAGATACATACATATGTCATACAAACAAATTATAAACTAGACACTATGGCAAAAATTAAACAAGCAAACAAACATATGCATATATATGTATGGATGATTTAAAAGACTAAAATAACACACACATTCATACGTACATATACATATATTGACTAAAGAATATATTTTACAGAGAGAGAAAATAAATTTAAGAAAAAACAAAACTGTTTAGTTGAAGAATAAATACAACAAAATAAACAACACGAAGATTGTCGTCGTTTACGTTAAAATAAACGTAAATACTCGTAATCTCGTAGTTGGCTCTTCTCGTGCTCATTTAATACACCTAAACAAATACATAGCCAAAGTTTGTCATATAGTGTATGTTTGTATTTTTCTTTCGAAAGGATTCATTTTGTGTTCTCTTACTTGATTTTAATATGGTTATCTCTTTTTGTCTTTAACATTTTAAATATAAAATATTTATAGGATTTAATTTTCAACCGGCATTTTTCTTAATATTTTCTTGGTTACCTTTATTTTTATTTTCGTTTACTAAAACCTCCAGTTGATTTTTTAACAACACTTTTATATAAAAAAAAGTAATTCTCTGAATTGTTATTGTTGAATGGAAGCTTTTTTTATTGTATATGGGAAATTTGCCGCACATTTCCAATATTTTCATTTCGTTTTATGGGAAGCGGCTAGTATGTGGAATATTGTTGGACACGTGCCAATTCCAATGCAAGAAGTATGAAGTCATACTTTTAGGAGTATTTTTTTTTAAGTAAAGAATTTGTTTGTTGTTTTCTTTTTTTTTTTGTTCTAGTTTTAGAGCAAAAAGAAGTTGGAAAAAAGCTTATATGGCTAAAATAAAAGTTTAAAGCTTTTTTTTCTTTTTGCTACACACAGACAGTTGTAATTTTTTGTTGGGGAAAAAAGTACAACTGAAATGTAAAGTAATTTGTAATAAAAATATAACTTGGGCCAATTATCCAAAAAAAAAGACTAATATGCTTGACCAGCGTTTTAAGAAGATTAAGTCAATAAAAATGCAGTGCTAGCAAATAAGTGATAGATAAAAAATATATAGTATACTTTAAGGCTAAAGAGGATATATGCTAAAAAATAAAATTTCAAGTTTTTCAATAATTCTTTTAGGAGTTTTTAAAAAAATTTCTATAAAACTTTTCTAGAAATTTAATTTCCCAATCGATTGTGGACTTTTATGCTGAAAGTACATTTTTTATAAATTATAGAAAAAATATTTATATATTCTATCATTCAGCTAGCTGAATTACTATGTTGCCATAATTACTTAAAAATAAATTAGTACCATTTTTTTTAGAGATTTATTGTTTTCTTATTGCTTACAAATTAATTAAGTATTATTTAGCTGGCTGAATTTAAGTTTTTTTTTTAATTTACTTTTTCTTCTTTACTTTAGAAACATTTTAAAACATATTCAGCTAGCTGAATTATAATTTATCACCAAATTGAAGAAAATGAGAATAATTTTTAAATATAAATTAAGTAGTTAGACTTATTGGAAATATGTTAAGCATATTTAAATATTTATTTAATTTATATATTTTTTTATAATTTTACAAATATTTTCGAAGCCAGCTGAATTGTGTGTTTCTTATATAAAATAACAAAAGTAAGGTTATTTGTTTATAGAAAAGCCACCACGTTTTAATTGAATTCAGCTAGCTGAATTGTAGTTTCTTAATAGAAAAAAAGTAATTTTTTAAGGAATAATTAAAAAAAAAATTTTCCTTAATTTTTCCTTTATAGAAAATATAAATGTATACATAATTATATATCTGCATTTTGACCGCGTAATAAGAAAATATACTTTAAATAATTAAAATTCTTAGAAATTATAAAAAAAATTATATAAATTACCTTTCTTGTTTAAGGGGATTTCTGAAAAGTTCTTAGGAATTTCTAAGTTATGTGAGGGAAGTAAGAAAATGAATGAAAATTTGCTTAAATTATACAAAAAATAAAAACTATTTAAAAAATTTACTTTTTAATTGAGGGTATTTTTAAATTTTTTGAGGAATTTCTGAAAAATTGTTGGGATTTCTGAAGTTTTGTTAGAGAAGTTAGAAAATGAATTAAAATTTGCTTAAATTATATAAAAAAATATAAAATAATTAAGAAATTTACTTTTTTTAAATTGAGGATATTTTTAAAATTTTTGGGGAATTTCTGAAAAATTCTTGGGAATTCCGAAGGTTTAGTAGCGAAATTAAAAAATGAATTAAAATTTGCTTAAATTATATAAAAATAATTAAGAAATAGACTTTTTTAATTAAGGGTATTTTTAACATGTTTGAGGAATTTCTGAAAAAATCTTGGGAATTTTTGAAGTTATATTAGGAATGTAAGAAAATTAATTACAATTTGCTTAAACTACATAAAAAATAAATAATTATTAAGAAATTGAATTTTTTTAATTGAGGGTATTTTTATTTTTTTTGGGGAATTTCTGAAAAATTCTTAGGAATTTTTGAAGTTATATTAGGAATGTAAGAAAATTAATTAAAATTTGCTTAAATTATATAAAAAAATAAATAATAATTAAGAAATGGACTTTTTTAATTGAGGGTATTTTTAATTTTTTTGGGGAATTTCTGAAAAATTCTTGGGAATTCTGAAATTATATGAGGGAAGTAAGAAAATGAATTAAAATTTTTTTAAATTATATAAAAACTAGATTAAAATTCATAAAAATTGCTAAAATAATTAAAAATTGAAAATTTTCGCTTAAGGGAATTTTTGAAAATTTTTGGGAATTTTTAAAAATTTTTGTGAATTTTGAAATTTTCCGGTAAAAGTAAGAAAACTTACTATAATTTATTAAAATTGTTAGAAGTTATTAAAATAATTAATTTTTGTTCAAGAATAATTAAAAAAAAAAAGGAGAAAATGGAGAATTTCGAAATTATGCTGGGGAAGTAGGAATATTTTTAAAAAATTTCCTCCCAGCTGTTTTACTATATTTTTCTTTTTGTATGTTTTTTTCTGTTTTATGCCTACCGGACTTCATATTCTTCTTTCCACTCTATTTCCCCTGTCAAGGTTTTTAATATTTTGTCGTCTATATTTTATTTTATATTTGAATATTTAATGTGGTTTCTTAAACGAGTTTATAATTATAGTAACATAGTATTTTTTTCTTAAATAATTGTTTTTACTATTTTTTTTGTAATTATAGTTTTAATGAAATTCCTTTAAAAACTTAAGTAAAATGAGAAGCAAAGGAAAAATAAACTTCATGCTTAATTTCGTTCTAGAAAAATTCATTTGCAGTTTTTTGTTTTAATAATCCATTTTTTGTTTTGTTTTACGGTAACAAAATTTGTAGAGTTTTTCTTTTTCACAACAAATTCATAATGATTATATAGATTTTCTTAAGTTTTTTGTAAAATTTGTTTTTTTCTTCTAATAAAAAAAAGGATTTAGCAAGAAAGGAATAAAAAAATAGCAGAATTTTTATATATGATGGAGAATAGTTTGTTTATGGTGAAGAATATGGACGCAGCAGTAGAATAATTGTAGTGAAGTTGCACTTGGTTTGTGGGCAAAATAAGGGAAAAGGGTGACAGAGATAGAGAGAGAGCGAGAAAGAACAGTTCATGCACGTTCAGTAACCTTTTTTGTGATTTTTTTTTCTACTTTGCCAAGACAACACCAAACGACTGAACAAATGACGACTCAAATGATGATGATGATGATGGTAATGTGGCATGCTACTTGTTTTATTTACAACAACAATAATAAGGAAGGACTAACTATTATGGCTGGGTTATAACAAACACAGGCTAACTTGAAAAAATTTCATATATAGTAGATATATAGCAACGACATACTGTCGTCTAGTTTAATTCAATATGAAGAAAAACACATGTGAAAAAATGTAGAAAGCGTTTAAATATTATATAAACATGACCCTTAAACCAGGGATCTCGAAAAAGAAATAAAATGCTGGGGAATTTAAATGAATATAGGATTTCTAGGGAAACAAAATCGATCAATAAAGTTATTCACTACAAAAATGGCAACTTTGCAAGACCCTTGTAAAGTCGGGTGTGCAAAATTTATTATATGGGGTTGTTATTGTATTTACAGTAATCGATGCAAATTTTCTACTTTGCAAGAGTCTTGTAAAGTTGCAATTTTTGACGTGAATACCTTTAACATTAATGTTTTTCTTTAATTATTGGAAATTTATTTTAAAAAACTTACAGGCTAACCCTTGTTTTCCTTGCAACTTCAACTTAATTTTACACTTTTTGTATTTCCTTAAACAGAATTTTAAACCGAAAAAATGCTTTGAAAATTGTTAAGAAAAAAAAAAAACAACAAACATATTATTTGTTTTAAAGTTTTCAAGTTGTATTTTTGTGTTGATATTATAGAGCTATAGGAAACATTTTTTTATGAGCTTATGGCTTATACTATTTACGGCTTAATGCTTTTAAAAGTGCATGCAAAAAACTCACACACACACTCATACACACGCCAAAATCAACAATAATCCCAAAATGTATATTATAGAAATAAAAACAACCTTAAAAAACCATAAAAAAAAACTTTTATAAATGAAGAGCTAAATGTTTGTGTGGCACAACAATCCCCCCCCAAAAAAAAGTATTTGTGTGAAAATAGTCGTGTACAAAAATTTTTATATAGCGCCTTAAATGCGGCAACATTTTTCTTTGTTGTTATTTTTTGTTAAGTATTCTAAAGTAGTGCTTTGTTGTTTTGTTTTAAAATAAAAGTGTGTTAGTGTATTTTATATAGATGTGAAGTATAAATTGTTGTTTTTTTCTGTATGTGATTCATATTTTAAGGTTTAAAATAAATCAATAGTTTAAAAGAAAAAGAAAACAAACAATAGAATTTTTCAATTGTATTGTGAAAATATGATAAATTTGTCTACAGGTCGGCTTTTTCCAAGGAACAAAGAGATAAATAACAAAAAGAAATTTAATCTAAATGAAATATTTTCAACCGAATATCTGTATTATAGGTTATAGTCTATATTATGGACTAGAATTTAGTCTTTACTTATTATAAACTATAGTCTAGTCTAAATTATAGAATATGGTCTAGTCTATATTTTAGACCAGAATTTAGTCTATATTCTAGATAATAGTTTTGTCTATGTTACATACATTTTAGTCATTTTTATTGAATAAATTTAAGAAAAAAGTTTTTTTTATATCTAAATTTTTATGTTGATTTTTCAACAACATTTTGCTAGTTGCAACATCACCAGCTTAACACTTATTCAACAACATACTTTAATCCTATTTAGTCTTTTAACAAAAACAAAAACTCCCACAACAACTTTACAGTTTTCTAGACCATAAAAATTGTAACAACAACAAAAATTTTTGCCAAAAGTATGCTATACTTTTTAATACATAAAAACTTTAGTTTTACAAGAATATCCTAAATGAGTAGCTAATATGATAATGAACAGGTTTTAAAATCACAACAAAACTATAAGAAAGAAAAGCAAAAATTAAAGACTAATACAGACATAATCTACAGAATAAAATTGACACCCAAACACTAACACACATGTAATTATTTTAATTGAATAATACACCAACTAAATAGTAGAAAAACTATATAAAACAAAAAGTTAAATTTTAAAATTCCCCATTCACGGTTCACAAAAAAACTAAAACTTAACTTTCCAAACAATTTTAATTTCATTTAGAGACTGAATAAGAGTTTTTAATGAAATTGAAATTTTAAAGCCTACTTTTTGGGGCTATTTAACAAATTAACAGGATAACAGAGGGAATTCAAAAAAGTGTGTTAGAATACATTATTAATTCATGTTATAGAATATATTTTATATGTATTTGTATGTAAATATAAAACTTTTGTTTAACATACTAATGAATTTAAGGATCAAGTTTTCATGTTGATGACTTTAGCATTTAAATTGAAATTCAATTATTCAAATGCCATTTAAACTTAAAAAAAGGATAAAATTCTTAAGACACCAAAAATATATATATATGTACATATATATTCTATTTACATACTTTCAAAAATACTCTTATAAAATCTCAAAAAACCTATACCAACAAAAACAACAGAAATAATAAAAATAAACTTTTTTTGCAATTCAACAGAATGGAAGTAAAAATAAAAAAAAAAACAAAACCATAAGTCAACAATAGAACAGAAGACTGACTTTTTAACTTTTTTTACACATTTATTTTGCACTGTTTTAGGACCAAAAACTCATAAGTCGAACAATTGCAGCAGTGATAATAGAAAATTAAACAAAACTCAGAGAGGGAGAGAAAAACAATTTTTTTTTTTTAATTTGTATAGAAAAATAATATGGAAAATAATAATACTAAAGAACAAAAAGATAAAATCGAAGAAAATAAAATTGTATACAAAAATAAAAATAAAAAAATCTAAGTAGAAAATGATAAAATATTTGCACACCATCAAACCAACATTGTAAACAATTTGTGTGCAAAAATGTTTTACATTTATCTATAACTTGGGTAATAAAATGTTAAATAATACATAACTATGTATATAGTTGTTGTACATAAACTAATGCATTACAAATACACGAGCACAAAAATATTTTACTTAAATCATATAAAATAGAGCGAAATATATAAACTGAAACAAATGTCCATCACATTCTCATGACAAACAGGACAAAAACTATAAGGCTACTAGAGAGTATAACAGGAACGTAAACGAAAAAAGGGGATAAAAAGAAAAAAAATAATTTTAATACTCACGCTCTTGGCTAGACTATAGTTCAGAACTAGGTATACCCAACTTCGATTAGTCGAATAGTCTTTCTTGACTATAGTCTATCTAGACTATAGTCCCTCTCGAATATAGTCTTTCTTGACTATAGTCCCTCTCGACTATAGTCTATCTAGCTATAATCTATCTCAACTATAGTCTGTTTCGACTATAGTCAATGTGAACTGTAGTCTGTTTCGACTATAGCCTATTTGAACTATATTTTATCTGGATTATAGTCTGTCCGACTAGAGTCTGTCTCAACTATATTCTTGAGACAGACTACAGTCTGTCTGGACGTTACTCTATATCAACTATAGCCTTTCTCGACTATAGTCTGTTTCAACTATAGTTTATCTCGACTATAGTCTGTTTCGACTATAGTCTGTTTCGACTATAGTCTATCTTGGCTGTAGTCTATCTCGACTATAGTCTATCTCGACTATAGTATGTATGGACTACTATAGTCTGTCTCTCGACAATAATCTGTCTCGGGTACTATAGTCTGTCTCGATTATAGTCCCTGTTGACTGTAGTCTGTCTCCACTATAAGTCTGTCTCAACTATAGTCTTTTAAAACTATAGTCTGTTGCGACTATAGTCTATAGTCCGTCTTGACTACAGTCTGCCTCGAATGTAGTCAGTCTCATCTCATATATACCGTTTCGACTATAGTCTGTCTCAACTAAAGTCTATCTCGACTATAGTTCGTCTCGACTATAGTCTCGACTACTATAGTCTGTCTTGACTACTATAGTCTGTCTCGACTACTATGGTCTGTCTTGACCATAATCTCTGTCTACTACAGTCTGTCTCGACTATAGTCTGTCTCGACAATAGTCTGTTTCGATTATAGTCTGTCTCGACTTGTATAGTCCGTCTGAACCATAGTCTGCCTCCATTGTCGTTTGTCTCGACTATAGTCTGTTTCGACTACTATAGTCTGTCTCGATTATAGTCTATTTCGACAATAGTCCGTCTCGACTATAGTCTGTCTCGATTATAGTCTCCCTTGACTGTAGTCTGTCTCGACTATAGTCTGTCTCGACTATAGTCTGTCTCAACTGTAGTGTACCTCCACTGTAGTTTGTCTCGACTATGGTCTTTCTAAACTATAGTCTGTTTCGGCTATAGTTTGCCTCGAATGAAGTGTGTCTCATCTATAATCTATCTAGAATATATACCACTTCGACTATAGTCTCTCTCTCTCTCGCTTTCTTGAATATAGTCTGCCTCAACTATACTCCGTTTCTGCCTTGAATGCGTTCCGACTATAGTCTATCAAGTCTATAGTCTGTATAGACTATATTCTATCTGATCCTGTCTTTCTCGTTTACGCTCCTGATCGAGAGTTGTCTCCTCCTTTACCACATGCTAACAAACCGATAGCAAACACTTTTAAGTACCACTAGCATGTTTGCAACTACAAATGCATCAACGTAGTAGTTGTACATGTACTTGTTGTAAATAAATATGTATGGGTGTACATATCCACACATTTCTATGTATGTATATGTATTGGTAGAAAAAAATTCCTTATTATAGTGTATAATGTCCTCAATACTAAACAAACTTGCAAGTTTTTATATATGGATGCATGAGAATGTGTGTCCAAGTGTAGCGTGCATAGTGGCAGTATATATTTTGATATTTATTTTTTTTTGTTTTATTCTAGTACAATTTTTTTTCTACTATATACTCACTGTTCCAATACAAGTTGCGTGTTGGTATATGTGTGTGTATTCGTGTGTGTTTGTGTCAATATGTTTTTGTATGATTTGAATGGTTGGTTGCTTGATTTTTATGCAGTTGGCAACAAACAAGCTCTAAAGTTGTTGTGGGATTTTGTATAATGCAGTTGTTTGAATATTTGGTTGTTGTATGTGTACACACACACATAAACTAACATGTAGTGCTATTGATTGTTGCAGTTAGGTTGTCTTAACATGATATTTTACTTGTAGGTTTGTTTGAATTGGTTTTAGCAAATGTTTTTTGTTGTTTTTCTTTATAAAATTTTAAAGCAAAACGTTTATTGTAAATTTGTGTAAATTACTACAGACTTGTAATGTTTGGCTTTTTCGTTTTTTGTTGTTGTATTTTGTATACAACATGCATATGTGTGAGTGTTTGTTTTGTTGTCTATTCAAAAACTTATAATCGTAAAATTCAATGTTTTTATGATTATTTATAGGAATTGCTATAATTTGGCATAGTTTGTTGCTTTTGACTTTTCATATGATAAGCATACGTTTCCTTAAGGGAAACTATTTTTGGGTAAATATTTTATTTAAAGTGCAGGTCAAAATTCAAATTCTAAATAAAAATATACCTTTATATTTCTTTTAGATTGAATATAAATTTAAAGCTTTTATGATATTTTAAACTTAAATTAAAGACTTAACTCCATTTCAGTTAATTTTAACATTATTTTCTCTCAATGATTTTCACATTGTTTCCTTTATATCTGAGGCAATTTCCTGTTGATTTTGATTTGTCCTATTCTTGTTTTTATGCCTTAGAGATTAAATTAGTTTTAGTTTTGTTTAAATGTCTTTTTAACTTGTCTTTAATATTTTATTCTTTTTACTAAACATATTCCTTTTTTTAGCTTTTCAGCAAAATATAAAAAAAGAAACAGAAACCAATTGTATCTTGTTCTTTTACTATTCTGTTTAAATATCCTGCCATTATGTTGTTGTATTGTATATTTCCTCTTTTTTATTTTTATTTTTTTATATCTTTAATATTCTATTGTTAGAGTTTTTTTTTGTGCTTTGTGTTTCATATTGTTATATTTGTTATGTTTGTTGGTATTTTTATCTTAACGATTGTTAACTTTCACAACACGTTTCGCCATTTTGTCCATTTTTATTTTGGCACTTATTCACATCTTAATACAAAAGGCTTAAAGAGTTTTGTGCTGATTTCTTTTTTTAGTTTTTGTCTCATTTTTATTTTTATTTTTTTATGATATTTTGGTTTTCGTTTCTTTTGAAAAGGAAATACACAAGAAATTAAGTAAGAAAATACCAGCATTTGAAAAAAAATCACACACATACACATACATGACAAAGATAAACCTAAACTATAAAATAAACAATAGTTATGATAAAATATTACAGTTAATATTATTATAACGTGTTAAGGGGGGTTTTCTTACACTGTAATACTACAAATACTAATACTAATAAAAATATTTTCAGATGTATTATGGTGTAAACACCTTTAATACTTTGTATGTTGAAATATCGAAATATTTGAAACCTAATTGCATCTATTAAATCATATTTCGGCACACTTTTCAATTTTTATTTTGAATTGTATTAAATTCTGTCCACTTCTTCGTTGTCAATTTTTTAAAAAATATTTTAATAAAGAAAATGAAACTTTTGTATATTAATACACAGTGTAATAGTGTAAAACATCCTTAAAAGCTTTAAAGGTTTTCATTTGTAAACATTTGATTTTATCTTAACTTTATTATTAAAGAGCCACCTGTCTTATAGTTTTCTCATTAAAATATATATATTTAGTTTTATCAAATTTTCCTTAGTTTCCACCAAAATAAACACATATAATATATATTTTAGTTTTGGTTTATATTTTTGCCTTCATTAGTCTTAAAAAAAGTTTTTTTGCAATTTAAAAGTATAACAAGTTAACAGGAATAAAGCAAAAACTTTTATTTTGTTTTTTTTAATGGTTGCAAGACGAAACTATTTATAATGCAGTAAAATAATTGTTTGGTAAATAATATGCACTTGGCATTTTTATAAAACGCAAAATATCTCGAGGATATTTAAGGAATTAAACACCAAGAGTCGTATTCACAAAAAATTAATGCATAATTGATAAAGATTTACTAACATTTTGTATGTAAATTTTTATAAGAAAAAGTTAGTAAACCTTTATCAAGTATACATTATTTTTTGAATGCAACTGCAATCCGATTGACTATATTTAGCTCGGACTTTAGTCAGACTAGATTATACTCCGACTAGACTATAATCTGATTAGTTTATAATTCGACTACACCCCAAAAATCGACTAGATTCTATTGTCAGCTTTAGTCTATTAAGACTGTTGTCTAGTCGGACTATAATCTATTCAGACTATAGTCTAGTCCGAACAAAGTCTATTTAGACTATAGTGTAGTCAGTCTAACTAGACTGAATAGAATAAAGCTGACTAGACTATAGTCTAAATAGACTATAGTCTAAGTAGACTATAGTCTAAATAGACTATAGTCTAAGTAGACTATAGTCTAAATAGACTATAGTCTAAGTAGACTATAGTCTAAGTAGACTATGGTGTAAATAGTCTGACTAGACTATAGTCTGACTAGATTCTATTGTCAGCTAGAGTTTTTTCAAACTGTAGTCTAGTCGGACTATAGACTATTCAGACTCTACTCTAGTCAGAATATAGTATATTTATCCTATATAGTCTATTATACTAGTCTAGTCAGAATATAGTCTATTTATACTATAGTCTGCCTAGACTATATTCTGACTAGACTATAGTCTGACTAGACTATAGTCTGACTAGACTATAGTCTGCCTAGACTATAGTCTGACTAGACTATAGTCTAACCAGACTATAATCTGACTAGACTATAGTCTCACTAGACTATAGTCTCACTAGACTATAGTCTCACTAGATTATAGTCTCACTAGTCTTTTCAGACCAATGGTATAAATTGTTTGACTATGGTATAAATTGTTTGTCTAGACTATAGTCCGACTAGACTACAGTCTGAATAGATTATAGCTGACTAAACTAAAGTCTGAATAGACCATAGTCTGACTAGGCTATAGTCTGAATTGACTACAGTCTGACTAGACTAAAGTCAGACTAGATTAAAGTCTAAATAG
>MINK01011076.1:0-12306 GCA_001735545.1 Phormia regina
TCTTTATAAATTATTGAAGATATACGAAATGCATGGGGTGTACAAATAGTTTTGTACATATATAGGTACAAACTGTACATATGTAGGTAGATAGCTAGTGAAACATTGGCAATTAAAAAGTTTAAAACTGCAGGGTACATATTAATAAACATATGTAGTTGTATGCATGTTTGCTGCATACAAATGCATTATAGAAGCAACATGACTCTAACAATTGTTGCATGTCAACTAGCAAGTCTTTCTCGTTACATTCAAATCTTATGCGGTTTAAAGATGTAAATGTGTTACTATTCGAAACAACAGTGTGTGTGTCCGTATTTTCATTAAAAGTGGCAACATAGTGAGATGTTAAGACAAATGAGATAGATTATGATGCCGACAAAGACTGTTTTATTTTTACGTACATACAACATACATACATATGTAGATTAGGGTTATAACTATTTTTGGACTTCAAAATATCATAACACTGCCTTATAGCCATATTGTCCCGATAATAAAAACCATTTTTTAATATTTTACATATTTAAATTGTAAAACTTATTAATATCCGAAGGATTACAAATACTTTATTGTATATATTCTTTCAATTAATTAAGACAAACCATTGTGATATGGTTATTCACTTTACTTAAACATTACTTAGAATTTATAGATTGTCGAATTAAATATAATCATTTTAATTCACCATGTTTTCTACGATAAATTTTGGCATTTCAACTCGTATCATAAAATATTTTAGATATTTGAAAATATTGTTAAAAGTTATAGCCCTAAATGTACAAATTTGAGATAAATGTAACTAAATTTGAGTAAATATTACACTAAAGTAGAAAAAAGTTTCAAATTATGTTCTCTCTTAACATAGAAGTTTTAATTGTAAGAATAGAAAGAACTATTTTCCAGAATTAAAATATATTTGGCGATATATAAACTCAAGTGTACTCTCGTACAGATATGAATGTGCACATACATTTCAGTAACAATTACAATATCAATTGTTTACTTATTATTTTGTGGCAAAGAAATGTTGATATAAGTATTTACCCCATACGTTTTGATGAGACAAATTTATCGTTCTTCTTATAAAAACAGGGGATTAATTCTACACGAATGTTAACTTAAAAACTCATTTTATAACTTATTCGTCTGCGTGTGTGTACAAGTGTATGTTTGAGTAAAATTTCAACACAAACAACCATAAAACACAACATTTCAATAACAAACTCTACCACAAAAACAATATATACAAACAAATACATACAAATAGTTTTGCAACAAAAGTATTGATAATTCAATACAATATAAATTTTCATGTCATTTTCACAAAACATTAATTAGTTTATTCATTTACTCACTCATACTTTATTCTAATCTATTCTATTCAATTCTAATATTTAAAGTTCAACAATACTCACTCAGACGAACACTTTTGCTTAAAATGCAATTTGAGTAAAATATTAAAACAATTGTACAAAATGCAAACAAGCAAACAAGCAAACAACATACATTCAATCATTCATTCATACACTTCATTTCGTGTTGTTTATGCATTTATTAAATTTTCATTAAACTGTTGTTGTCGCACTTGCAACATGCCACATCCAAATAGTTATTACTTTTTGTCATTGTTTGTCTTTTCATCACACAAATTAAACAGTTTTTGTTTAATGAAGACATTCATTATTATTATTCTGGTGATTTATGGAAATATTGTAAAAGTGAAAAGAACTTTAAATGTAGTGGCAAGTGAAAATTTTACAACATCCCTGGCGGTAAATGTGTCACCACATGTTGTCGTCAATGACAACACTAATGTTTCGGCAATAAACAATTTTGATGGGAATTTCTTTAGCAAAAATCAAATCATATTCGACACATTGCAACATAAAATGCATGCAGTCAATAATGATTTATTATCGCTATCGATGTGTGGCACCAACAACACCACCACTATATGTACAACTTCAATATCAAATGAGAATGCAACACAACTAAAAGGACACATTGAAACTACAGACATTATAACAAATACATCTAAAAGTATGGCTACTAAAACATTCACATCTAATGTATCATTCCCATCGTTGTCTTCAATATCGTCATTATCATCACCATCATCACTATTATTGCAACAGCAACGTTTACTTTCTCGTCCAAAACGTTATCTTTCATTTCCGGAAGGATCATCATTTTCCGTATGTTTGTAAAGACTTTAGTGATGATGCTTAAGATTAAATATTTATATGAATGTATGCACGTATGTATAAACATTAAACCTGCACATAGCAGTATGGAAAATTTTCAAAATTTATTTTTTTGTCAACAAACAATTGAAGAAATTTTAATGCAACAATATCTATTGCAAGTTAGAAAATCCAAGAGATATTGATTTTTTGAGCAGATCTAATGTACATATGTATGTTCGTATGTATGGATGGACGTTTTCATGACAACACTCCATCATCTTCAACATCGCTCAGAGTCAGATGTTAAATTGAAAGATTTTTTATTTATTTTTTTTTTATTTTTAAAGCTCAATTCAACTAAGAAAAACTTGCATAAAAAGAATTTACCAATTAGTGTGTTAATTTCCTTGACCATGACAAGACAATGTAAATTAGGGTAGGCCCGTTTGTATGGAGAAAAAATAAGTTCGGAGCTCAAATTTTAATTTACTTTATTAAAAATGTTGATTTTGACATTATCTTTTCGTGAGCTAGATAACAATACGAAAATTTGTTATCGTAAGAAAGGACTTTAAGGCGCGTATTTAATGACATAACAAAAATTTAGTACCAAGTAAATCCAATATAAGTCCAAATCTTTGCAATAATTTAAAAAAAAATTAGAAATTTGAATTTTTTACACACATGTATATATTAAAAACTTTTGTTCATGACGTACTTTAATGTGTCTACATACATACATACATGCATGCATTCATAATGTTTGTAGCATGTGCGTTTTTCCTTTCAATTTGGTTCTTTTAAGTTTTTATTCCTTTTATTTGTTCTTTAGGTTGGTCTTTGTATTACCGTGGGTATTATTGGTAATCCTAGTTACAATTATATGAGTTATGGGCTAAATTGGGGTGTGGCTTACGATTTGCCCAATACCACATGGATTTTAAATCATTTGCATGGTTTTGACAATTCTCCAATACCTGTTTCCGTTTGGCACAGACGTTCCAGACGTTCGTTATACAAAGAAATCGAAATTGTAGTAGATAAGTGAGCGACTATTGGACGATTTGAATTTAACTATTTTTCAAATTTATTTAATATTCTTTGTTTTAATTTCAGCATGGGCTATAATGGACGCGACTGCATACTGAGAGCTTTATGCGAAAGTCGACAATATTTTCAAAAAACCAAAATGGGCATGATTGGTGAAATGTTGAGAGTTATATTTAGGTATATTAACCATATACATATGTTGTAATTTATCAAAAAAATTACTATCATTTTCTTTTAGTCTACCAAATCAACGGATATTTACCCGAGAATTAACTGAGAATTCGGATATTAAGTTATATGATCAAGCCTATCGCAGAGCTCATTCGATTAGTGATTGTTCCGAACAGTATGATTGTGGTTTCTCTTTACTTGAATTGGCATTTGGCAAATATTCTACACCTCCCCATGGCTACTATACAAATCATTGAAAATCGTATTCCTTTTTTTCAACTATTCCAAATAAAATGTTTTGTTAAATTGAACAAATTTCAAAATTGTTTATATATTTTTCTTATTATATACAAGACAGATTTTATAAGAAACCTAATATATATGTTACATTTCATTGCATAGTTTAAGGCGTTTATAAAAGAAATGTCGAAAAATTTCGCAGGAACTTAGGAACTCATGTAACTCCTTTGTAGAACGTATTAACCCCAAGTTTTAATCGTCTATTGTGACATTTTCAGAAATATGCACTACAAGAGAAATACTATAATAGAATATTCATTATATTTTTATAAATTTTAAAAATAGAGGAAATCTTAAAATATACCTATTGAAAGGTATGGGCAATCTAAAACTCTATTAAATATCTTATAAGCATTCAACGCATACAAATCTCAATTAATTTTAATAATTTGTTTAATTTTTTATTCGATTCTCATATAAGTGTCACTTTGTATATAATACGTATACATATGTATATATGTATATGTATTATATACAATCATAATGACAAATTATTTCATTTAATAATTTCATTTTTTTTAACAAAGTATGGAATGTGAAAAGTTTATTTGTTTTTACTGAAACCGCAATTTTATACCTACATACACATACACATGTACACACATATGTAAATTCCATCCATGTATACATTCTTTGTATCTAATAGTTATGTATATTCGTCTACATCTACTCATACACAATCATTAATCGGTTACATTTAGTCACAGTGTGGTTTAGTTTAGTTATGTTGTTGAAAAAAAAAATAATAATAATGAAATTTTAATATGAACAAAATAACTACTTGTTGAAAAGAAAAAGTTAGACATTTGTCATTGAAATTATTTTTAAGTACATAATTTCGGTGACATAATCACATATAAATCATATTATGTTTTTATTATTAAATAAAGTTTTTTCATATACATGATACATAAATAAATACATAGTTATATATTAACATTATTATTGATTGTTAATAATTTTATAAATTAATTTACTATGATAAATGTACTAACTTGTAATTTTAATACAATTCAGCTAAACATTCATTTAATATTTCATAAAGACGATCTTATGATCATCATAAAATTTTTAATAATATAAAAAAGTCTTTTTAAATTGTTATTTAAATGTAAAAAAATCATAATCAAATTAAATATTGATTGGCACAGGGTTAGACATCATCCGTAAATGGTGATATGTTATTAAAGCTCAGTGGGCAATGGCTGTGGAGTATTTGATGGCAATTCTCGTGTTTCAGATATGGAAAATGTCGTTTGTCATCATCGTTTAAACTAAAATTAAATAAATAAAAAGAAAAATAAACAAACATTAATTTTTAAAAGAAAAAAATCATTTGTTTTTTTTTTTTTTTTTACTCTTACGTAAATATATATTTTAATAGTTTAAAAAGCATTCCTTTTTTATTGTCGATTCTTGAATCTAAATGGGCGGCACAAAAGGCTTTTAAAATACAAGCTCTTCCATCAAACCCACTTCTAAAATGTTATATTTTCAAAAGTAATATTTGTAAAGTTTCCAAAAATAACTTTTTTATCAAAATTGTAGATATTTTGTCTTAATACATACTTTTCCATTAACTCTCCTAACGTTTCATAGGTATCGCGACGAAAGGGTCGCACTGATTTATTATTTTCTATGGGATAATTACATCGGAACCCGTAGCCATGAGCCCATATAGTGGGCTTTGGTATAATATTATTTTTGGCATTGACACGATACTAAATTGTATTAAAAGTGGAAAGAGACAAAAATATTGGAACACTTTAGAAATACAAATAAATAAATAAATAAATACATGTATACGTGTATGTGTGTATGTATATTTTTTAAATTATTTTTTATATATTTAATACCCACAAACATACGACTAGTATTTAGGAAATCCAAATATCTTTTGCCTCTTTTTAATAAACGAACTGGATTAGATGTTGTTGTAGATACAGTTGTTCCATTTATAACTGTACTGTACTCTACTGTTGTTGCTGTTGGCTTGTTGTCATTAAGAAGGTTTCCGTTAACGGAAATAAATGCAATTTCCTTATCCGCATTATTATTATTATTATTTGAACTAGCTGCCTGCTCTGTAACAAACAAGGAAGCTCTTACTAAACTTGTTTTGGTATGCGTATGCAATATACTCGCAACCAAAACTAATACACCAACAAAAACACAATCATTGACCAAAAAGGACATTTTTTTAAGGTGTATCCTTTTATTTTAAATCTTCAGTTTTTCAGTTTACGATGTTTTTTGCTCTTTTTTACCGTTGCCGTTGGCAATGCTCTTTTGCTTATCATCAATGACTGGAATAAACTGAGCAAAACTCAACATTTTTTAAATTATTTTCATTTAGTTTATTAGATTTTATTTCTTTGAAAATTGATAAAATTCTTGTGATGATTGAAAGAAAAGAAAGACAGAAACAAGTTAGTGTTATATTTCTGATTTTTATTAAATTCTTGTAAAACATGAGATTTTTATTAGAGCATTAAAAAATTTCTAAATATATCGATGTAAGTGTGAGTGAATATATCATTCAAGGTGTTAATTAATAAAAAATAACCATTGCAGCTGCAACAATAACTATCGAATACAATCGTATCGTTAAATAGTTTGTAAATTTTATTCAGAATATAATGCTCATCATATCATTGTCATTTAAACATAAAGTCACTTGTGAAAATCAATTATTTAATGTTTAATTTTTTATTACTCTTAAACATTTACATGTATGCTTAATAAAAATATATATCAAATTTATTTTATCTTTTTTCTTGTAGTTGAATGCTTTTCTTAACATTCTTACGCATATCAGGATGGAGTAATAATTTAATATCTTGTTATTTTAAATCGTTGCCAACAATTATTTAATAGATAAAATTACTGTCTTAATTGCTTTCAAGATGTTCTTTTTCAAGATGATTGTTTTTGATTGCAAATAATTAAAAAGAAACAAATAACATTAATATCGATTTTTGATATATTTATAGTCGATTCTCTTATATTCGATACATTCCCAGGAACATTTCTAGAATTAAAATAATTAATTTCCTACTCACTTCTATAAATCAAAAAATAAAGATAATCAAGGAATAAATTCCCTGGACACCCCGACATAATATCCGGGAAAGCGGGAGAAGAAAAATTGCAAATTTCCAATCTCTAGACGGGAAATCCCATGCTGAAAGAATATCATGGATATATGATGATATACGATAAAACAATGAATCCTAACTACACACACAATTAAACTAAAATAAATAACTTAAAAATAACTAAGAAATTGAAAAAAAAAATTTAGATGAAATAGATACTTTTTTTAACCCATGGTTATTTTATTCCCAGCTGTTATAATTTCCCACTTAAACTTATAATGAAATTATAATTATTTTGAATGTAAAAGTTTAAATTACTTCTTTGAAAATATAATCTGTAAGCTGACAAATAATAAATATTATATTATATATATCAGATTAAATTGAGCACAAAAAAATACAAAATTGAGAATAATATATAGACAAAATTCTCTTTTCACGTTTACTTTTATGAAACCGACCTTCAACCTTAATTTTTTTTACATATAACTTTTTCAAAGAACTTTTGATGCAATCGAAAAGCACCCAAAGTAAAAACCTCCAAAAAAAATGTTTGAAACTAACTATTTCTTTATTTCTTTTTATTGCTGTAGTCGCAGATTTTAGCATAAATGTCCAATTCTTCCAATGTAGACTATAAACACTTGTAGAAAAGGACAAGACTGGATTTAATTAGCGTGCAATTAAGGGGTGTTAAATTTGTATTGTGCAAAAGTCGTTAAATATTAAAATTTGCAGTTTTTTTCACTGGAGATATTTCAAAACTCAAAACTGAGCTAAATAGCTTTTGAAATTATGCATCATTTGACATATATCTCTTTAATGTGCCCTCAACAGAAATGCTGCAGGAGGTATCTAAACCTCCGTGAATGTGAATGGCTCCAAGAGGTATATTTTTCACAAGGCACACGTAACGTTATTTCAGTAAATCTAGCGTATAGCATTATCAAAGAAGGTTTCCAAATTACATTTAAAAATCATTGTGATGTTTTAAAATATTAGTTATTTAAAAGAATTCAGCAATTTTGTATATTTTGTTACAATGGATGTTGCCGCTGTAAGTCAAATTAAAACTAAAATAAATTCCTTTGTAAAGTTTTACTTATGCATAAAATATAATTTCACTAAAAATATCCATCAACGGTTTTCATGGCTTAAGAACGCGAAGGAACTAATCAAAATTGGCTATGATATATGATGGCGTTCGAAATAAACACGATTTATCAATAAATCGAACTTTAGTGAGTTTACTAAGTGAAATTAGAAAATTGACATAGTCTTATGACTTATTTAAAAAATATGATGAATTTTGCAAAAACTGAATTTTACAAATTTTATTAGAAGTTTCAAAAACGATTAAATCGCTAATATATCCACGCATACTTAACTTATCGCGATTTTCTTAATATATATTTTAGATGCGGCATTGTAGACTACATATATGCAATCATTTTTGATTTAGAACTGTAAATAAAATTTTAGCAATTTTTTTTTTTATTCATTTTTAACTTAAAAGTCATTCACGCGAACACATCTGTGTTCCACTAGTGTCAAGGAATATTGGTGCATTTTAAATTTTCGATTTTTTTTGAACATCAAAACTAAACGCATTTGAAGAATTTCCCATATCTTCTATATGTATTTTTATGTATGTATGTATGTATGTATGTATGTATGTATGTATGTATGTATGTATGTTTCATTAAGTTAAAAACTTACGTAAAGATGTATTTTAATAACTTAAACAACATGCCACTACTGAATTCACTTTCTGCGTCCAAATGAGCGGTACAAAATGACTTCAATATACAAGCTTGACCATCCAAACCATTTCTAAAAAAAAAAAAAATACAATTATTATTTGAACATTTAATTTCAGTTTATAATACAACTTACCCATCTAAGACATCTGTTAATGATTGAAAAACATCTCTTTTGAAGAATGGTCTTCTACGATCAGCTTTATCCGGAAAAGGAAAATTTGCACGAAAACCGAAACCATAGCCCCATAATGTATGAACTTTAAGAATATTATTTTTCACTGTTGTACGCCACTTGAAACAAAATTGAACAGACGTCAAACACAGACACGCACACATATACACATACACACTTATAAAGTAAATCAATAGGACTTACCGACATACGAGATCCCTTTGTGAAATCCAAATAACGTTTTCCTCGCTTCAATGTTGGCAAATTGTTTACGTCAGATTTATTTGTTAAATTCTCATAATCGGTTGACAACAATTGACCATCGACCTTAACTAATGCTGACAGATTAATAATAAAAATGACTAAAATATTAAGCCAAAGTAATTGCATTTTTCTCAGTTGCCTTGAATGATACTTTATGTTTTAAATTAATATATGTATATATCAATTATATAATTAATATTGTAATCCAGATTAATCCAATTAAATTTTTAATTATTTTTCAAACGCTCAAACTTTACAATAAATTATTTAAAATTTATAGTTGTACTTCCTTTTCTTTATTTTATATGTAAATTTGCCTTTTAACAATTAATTTTGCAATTAAAAACGGAAAAGAAAAACAGTAAAATTAATTTATTACATTATTTTTTATTTTTTCTTTGCAAGCTCTTCTTATTCTTCATCTATTTTACAGGATATTATTTGTTGCTCTTTTTCTGTTCTTTTTAATTTTTAAATTTTTTCCTATTAAATTAATTTCATTGGATTGCAGGTTGTTAACACTAGACACTGAGTATTGTTAATGTTTTATTCGAAGATTTTTCTGTTCTGTACTTCAAGTAGAATAAATTGTCTTTAATGTCTTTTTATCCAAACGAATAAATTTACATACTTACTTCATTATACATACATTCATACAACTAAAACTACTTACAAACGTACAAATTCATTTATTCATATTTATTTTTCTTTGATTTTTTATTTATTTTTCTCATTTATTTGTGGATATTTGTATTTGTATCTTATTAACTGTGTCTTTATGTCATTACGATTGTCACATTAGTTAGTATACAAGTTTAACACTTAAGCCCATATTTACGGGATAGTGTGCTAAATAAACTATTTATAAAAAGTAAAATTTAAATAGAATTATTTACTAATAATATTTTAAGATATTCATATTTATTTTATTTAATTTAACATTCACAGGGATGTTGAAATTATCGACCACTTAGGTAGTTAGGTGACAATTAGGTTTCAAAAGACATAAAAGCCAATCAATAAATTTTGTTGAAATAGAGTTATGAGTAGATTCTTTAAATATAACAAAAATTATTATTATATTAAATCAATATAAGATGGGATGGGGGTAATCATTACTATAGGTAATCTATTACATGCTCAATTACAAATTACTGGTTATATGTAATTGAAAAGTTATAATTACTATTAAAAGTAATTGTAATTAAAATTTTCAATTACTAATTAACTTCGAAATGTATAAGTTTTTTTTAAATAATAATGATATTATGACGTAAAAATATTCAAAATTACCGGACAAATAAATTGTATGTTGAATTTTGCTAATAACATTTCGATAAAATTTATTTTATTTTTTCAATTACATTCTAATTGTAATGCAATTTACCCTGGTACATATGTACAGCTATGTGCGAAATAAAATAGTAGCATTTTTATTACAAATATAATTATATAAATAATTTCTGAAAGCAACAAGAAAACATCGATTTATTGAAAGTAAAAATTACACAATACGGCGCTACTATTATTTTGCACACAGCTGTATGTAGTATGCACCAGCAAACCAAAAGATTGATTTAAAATTTGATAGTGATTTGAAATAAATTTCTCTAATGTAAACGTTTGAGAATGGTTTGATAATGATTTGTAAAATAATGGCATTATCAACCAAAAAGAGAAGTTTTTCTTCCCAATTTTGATGAAGTTTTGAAAATGTACATTTGTAAAGGTTTAAATTAACCTTTGATATCAAAGAAAAAATACACTATTTTCCAAATGTTTAAAATATGATATCTAACTGTTTGTTGGGTAATAATATTTACACGATTTTCAAAGAATTCAATCAATATAAACTAAGTAAATCGAAGAAAAAAGTCTACATAAAAAAATACCCAAATTTAAATATGATCGGTTGGATTAACAATGACATTGTAAGTTTAAAAGAATTACCCAACAAACATACAACTCAGGTGTGGATTTATGAGAACTTAGTAAAGAGTTCCTCTGATATAAACAATTTTTGTCTCTTATCTGATTTCAAATATTTTTACATCTTCTTAAATTTAAAATCGTTTATTTTTGAGCTCGGTACGAAAAACATGCATAATTGAGGTACAAATTAAAATGCATATTGCTCAAAGCATCGCAACAAAAACTTATAATAATAGCATGTAGTTACGGATAATTATGTTCGCATTACATAGATGTAATTTAGTAACTATCCTAGAGTAAAGAGAACCGGTTCAAAACTAGTCACTGGTTGCTATTTCGCGTGAGAAGCTAATTGCGCACTTAACAAGCATGTTATAAAATGACTCTCAGTTGTTAAATAGTGAGTGTGTTTGTGTCAACTGGTTCTCAATTGGAACTTTGGTGACGAGTTAGGTGTCAATTGGTACTCAACTGGTACAGAGGAACCGATTCTTTAATACAATTGGCACAAATTTTTCGCAGGGTACTTATATACAACCCGATATGTAATTACTTATTTAAGATCAGATTCGAGTACGTAAACATTCGTTTACATACGAGTAATATTGAAAATACAAATTATATTATTTGAACATTCAAATCATAAATATGTTGTTCTAATTAAGTTAATATGTAAAATGTATAACATAATTTAAAATACTTCCCATAACTTAAATACATAAATTATTCTACCAAATATGTTTATTAATAAATACCGATACATATACATATAACTTATGTTTACATTTCTAAAAAGACAAACAACGTTTGAACTAAATAAAAAATTCCCGTTAATATCAAATACAAAATAAAACAAACGTTATGTTACGGTTAAAATAATTTATTGTGAATCTCAAATTAACACTCAGGTGTGAATATTCATACAATCATTCAGTTTCTGGTAGTAACGGTATAAGATTCTTAAACTTATAATTAACACAACATGAAATTGCCCTACTTTTATTATAAAATTGAAAACAGAATTCTAGAATTCTATGTATATTTCATCGATATTGATGGTTGCATGTTTGCATCGTGCTATTATTATTATTATTATTATTATTATTATTATTATTATTATTATTATTATTATTATTATTATTATTATTATTATTTAGAATAGTAAAGTAATTTTTGGCAAAAATATTTGTGATTGAAATTTTTTGGTGACAAGAACTATTTGTTAAAATATTTGATGNNATTATTATTATTTAGAATACAAATTATTTAGAAACAAATACTTTCATTCTTTCATTTATTTATAAATAAGACAAACAAAAATTACTCAAAAACTGTTTAAAAAAAGTGTGTATATTTTGTCTTGAACA
>MINK01011083.1:210-15077 GCA_001735545.1 Phormia regina
TATGTGAAAAGTGCTTATATCAAAAATGGACTATAAAGTAATCTTTTTATATGAAATTGATCTATAGAGACATTGAAATCTAATAAAAGTGACAATATAACTAATGTGAGTATAACAATAATGACTATAAACGAAAACTACTGTAGTAACCATTTTTAAGCAAAATTCCTTAAAGTTGTATTCAAAAACTATGATTTGCTTATTAATCCATTGGTAAGACACATTTAACTTCAAATATTTTAATATTGGTTCGACCCTACTTTAAGGCTCTTTTTTTACGCTTATGTCCGTTACATTTTTCAAGAAAAAAATAAAAAAAATTTAATTCATTCGTAAAAAAAAATAATAATAAAAATGTGTCAGTATAGGTATTTAAATATGTATTAAATGAATTCCGGGGAAACAGGATAATAATTTCAATAAATATTTATAATATTAATAATATATAATATACACACGATTATGGTGTAATTAATCTATCATATCACCTCCGGGTTAAAACTTTATGCATTTATGCATTTTAACAACAAAAATTATTGAAACAAAACAAAAAATATGAAATAGTGATGCTGATTTCATCAAAAAATATTCCTTATTCGGATGAATATAATTACATTCAACAAAAATTAAAGAAACATTATTTCTTTTTTACATAAATATATTTACTTAAGCAAAATAATACATCAGTTAAATACGTCCTACAGAAATGTTAAATAAAATTAAATTTAAAATAAAAAAAATGGAAATATATTTAAAAAACAAATTAAAATATAAAATTTCAAAAAAAAATTTAGGATATGTTACTTAATACATAAAATTTCTTTGAACAAAAATCGAAAATTTCAAGTGGCTCTATTGGACACAAGCGGGTAAGCGAAAGAGTGGGAGTAGCCTAGGACCAGTAAATTCCAGAAATGTATCTTCTATGTCCAGATTATTTTAAAATTCTACCTTTTCACTATGAAAATATGGAAAAAATGGAAATTTTCAAGTACGATTTTAATGATAAATATATATTTTCAAAAATAATTATAGAATAAAACAATCAATGAATAATTTATTCTTACTGCTAACAACACTAACAATAAGAATGAGAGAGAAAATGAGAAGTGTTGCCTACATAAAGAAAAAAACAGTTTACTAGTTAATAAACACTGTAAATATTTTTTTTAATACGATTTTCTTAATATAATTATTAAGATCTTAATTGTGTATTAGTTAGCATGTACACACAGGAAAAATTATTACCTTATTTTTTCAATTAACACAATTACTTAAATTTTTATCAAAATTTAATAAACATATTCAAGCAGAAATAAAATAAAAATAAATTTTGGTATCATTTTATTTCCTATACACATTTTTAATTCACTCAATCATCTTCTTGATTGATTTAATTAATTGATTAATTAGAAATATTTTTTATTTTTTTTATTTTTCATTTTTTACAATTTTTAGTAATTGATATAATCATTTTGTTGAGAAGTGCAAATTTGAGCAAGTTTTTGATTGAATGAATTATTTTTATATATTTTTTCTGTGCATCAAACATAAATTAACTTTTTGTGAATACGGCTGCAAGTTCGAAGAAGAGATTCTAGAAGAGAATACTATATGTTAATCACGACTGACTTAAATTATAACAGTATTTTTGGCCTTATTCGGTCGGACTCTAGAAAATAGCTCTCCTTCTTAAGCAGATGTGATAGGAGACTCCATATCTAGACGTAGAATAATTGAGTTAATTGTATATATTCTTTTTTTTTACTTTTCAAATCCTTTAATTTAGAATTGAATCGATCCTAAAAGAATCGATTCAATTGAATGAATCAGTAATCTTTTCTTTCATCATTTCTGATAAAGATTCAAATCAATTAACACTTTGAAACAAATTTTTTCCAGAAATGAGATGATTTTCTCTCATAATCCTTTCTATTTTGTCTGATTACTATAGCCTGACAAAAAACTATTCTTTCATTACCAGTTTTTATAATTTATTTTAAAATGCATTATTTTTTTAATTTAAATCTACAATGATTCATCTCACTGTCTTTTTTATAATTGTAAAGACTAAACAATCTATTTATTATTCTAGTAAATACAAATATAAATTATTCATTTTAAAATGTATATTAAGTGTAATAAAACTGGCTGATTAATTATAATTATACCCTACATACAAGTAATTATGTACATGAAAAAAATCTACAATATATTATGATCAGCGTTGCCGTTTTGGTAGTTTTCTAACAAATTTGGTAGAGTTTTTTCCCTTTAGTAGAACGGTAGGCTGAATCGAATTTTGGTATATTTGAGCAAAGAGCTACATTTTTTAGGTAAAATTCTGGAATCGTAATAAAAAAATTTATTTGCAAAAACTGAAAACACCAAAAAATGTTTGTGTGTATAGTGATTATTTATTTTGGTATATTTTAATGTTCTTAATTTTTCCAACTGAAATTTTCTTGTTAGTAATAAATATAATTAAAAATTAAATTTTTAATGTGACAATTTACACCGTCTATTCTAAGGTATTCCGTGCAAGAAGATGTACAAATATTATTCTCGCAAAAAGTTCATATCTATGAACTGTAAAAAAAAGTATAATTTTGTTGCATTAAATTCAATTGGTCTAGATTTATGCTATCTTGGTAGAAATTTGATATTTTAAAAGTCCTTAATCAAATAAAATCTAAACTAAATATTTGAAATGTTAATATTTTTTTCGAATAATAGTTTGCATATATCTGACTTTCAAACGTTTAAATTACTCCGAGTTAGAAAACGAAACAAAATTTCTATCGCACTAGGTTTCTCAATTTATTCGGATAAACGATATTCGCAAGCATTAGGCATATAATCCTGCGGCACTATATAATAAATCATATCTCTAAGACGACTTCTCTAATAATGTTCAAAAAAATTATAATTAAAATTATCTTCAAGAACATTACGATGAGAACATTATTTTTTAATATCTCAATTAGGGTTGCCAGTTGGGCCGGATTGTCCTCTTTTTTTTTTTGATGTTTGTCCAGTTAACATACATTTTGTCCAGCTAAATAAAATAAGAGTTTTAATCCCAAAAATTTGATTTTAATCTTTAATAATAATAATTAATTTAAACTGAAACATAAAAATTATAATCGAGGATCTAATATTTCTTTAGTTTTTTAATATTATTTTTTTGGATAAAAAAGATGTGAATCAAATACTAGTAAAATAATTAGTAATTATTTAATACCTTCATATTTGAATGTTTATCATTATTTAAATATATCGGATAAAATACAACTCTGTATAAAGATAGAAAAAGAATTTCTGAATAACTCTCTGCCCGGGTCAAATATTGAATAAAAATAATTTTCTTTTCTTTTCATAAAACCTTTTTTTAATCGATTACGAGGTTTCAATTGAAAATATATAATTAATTCTCAATATTTCCAAATACAAATCATAAGTAAAATATAATTGTATTTTAAAATAGCATATTCCTAACAAAAAAATAATAATAAATGTCCAGCTTTTTTACCGAAATCCAGCTTTCTTATCCCAAATGTCCACCTTTTTATGAATCTGAATCTGGCAACCCTAATTCCATGAGAAATTTATCAAAAATGGCAATTTTTTAATAATACATGTCCAGCTTTTTTACTGAAATCCAGCTTTCTTATCCCGAATGTCCAGCTTTTTATAAATCTGAATCTGGCAACCTTAATCTCAATCAATTTTGGCCGAAATAATAAAATCAAACAAGTCGTTTTCGAGACATGATCCATTATATAGTGCAAATTTCTTGATTTAAAAAATCGTGATTTATCGCGAAAACTATATTAAAAATAAATGTCATAAATTATGATCCGATTTTGGGAAAGTTTTAAAATATATAAAACTTAGTCGGGGTTCACACATAGCAATTTTTCTTGCCGCAATTCTGACTTTGTAGGTGAGACAGGTAAAGAGATTGTAAAAGTTCAGTATTCTCTTCTCCCATCTCTCCTATAAACTCAGAATTGCAGCAAGAAAAATTGCTGTGTGTGAACTGAGGCTTACTTATAAAAAAACAAGACAATATTAATATTACTGACCTCAATAGAGACTTCACTAGGCGAAATTAAAATTTTTTAACGAATTAAAACTATTATGACCACAATCATGAAAACACACTTTTAATATTGTATTTTCTATATCCGCATATAATGTCAAGAAGATAACGAAACTATCTTCTGAAAAAGATAATTTAGACATTTGTTCCTTTAAAATAAAAGAGAATGACTGACTGACGATTCATCATCCCACAGCCCAAACGGCTGAAGCTAGAGAGGCGAAATTTGGATCGTGGGTAGGTGTTTCTCCATATAGATCCACTAAGACGGATTTTTGGAAATTCGAATGTTTAAGGGGTAAACACGGAAAAAATGGGTAACCTTATAACTCGCAATCTAATAATGATATGAAAAAAGTTCAACAGTTATCGTTATTCATTTAAAAAATAATTGGACAGGTATCTGGTACTTTTTGAAAATCAGCCGTTTTAGGGAGAAAAAGGGGAAAAACTGTATTTTGGTACTTTTTAGGCACCATATGTATCTTTGAAACCAATGAACATACAGATAAAATTTATGTCATACTTATCAAAAAACGAGAAATACAAATTCGGCACTTTTTAGAAATTCAGACGTTTAAGGGGTAAAAATCGTACCTATTTATGGCACATTTTTCATAAAACATTTTTTTATATTTATTGAAATATTCATATGAAGATTTTAATATAGGATTTTCTGCAATTTAGAAATTTATTAGAATACAATTTTTGATACATCTATGGTGGAAAAAAGTACCAAAAAAGGGGTAAAGGCGGAAAATTACACTTTATTTGAACTTAATAATGGATTTTCAATTACATTAAACTTAGAAACATGAAATTAAGTAAATGAAGTCCTATGTGGATAAGAATTCACAAGAGTGGAATTCGTTGTACTTAAAGGTATATGGTCCTATAAGTAAGAAATCAAGAGAAGGGACTTTTTGGTAATTGTTGTTCTTCTAATGGTACTTTTTTGAATTTTCCGTAATATTTCACATAGAAACATGAAATTAAATACGCATGGTCCGATGTTGGAAAGAATTGACAAAGGAGGATTTTGTGGTACTTTTTCGTTTTACTAATGGTACTTTTTGAATTTTCTATAGTTATGAACCTAGAAACATGAAATTAGGAATATGTGGTCTTTAGTTAATAAGAATCGATAAGAAGGAACTTTGTGATACTTTTTTGTTATATGAATGGTACTTTTTGAATTTTCTAAAATTATGAACTTAGAAAGATGAAATGAAATTATGGTTATGTGGTCCTAAGTGAATGAGAATCCATAACAGGGGACTTTGTGGCACGCTTTTGTTCTTCTAATGGTACTTTTTGATTTTTTTTATAATTATGAACCTAGAAAGATAAATCAGAATTTCCTGTAATATATAACCTAGAAACATGAAATTAAATATACATGGTCCTATATGGGAAAAAATTTACAAGAGCATGGTAAATTTTATGGTACTTTTTTGTTCTTCTAATGGTACTTTTTAATTCTTTTATAACTACGAACCTAGAAAGATAAAATTAATGATATGTAGTCCTAAATGAATGTGAATCCATAAGAGGAGATTTTATAGTACCTTTTTGTTCTGATTTTACTTTTTGAAATTTCTATAATTTTTAATTTAGATACATGGTCCTAAGTTAACGAAAATTCATTGGGGACATTGTGGTACTTTTTCGTTCATATGATGGTTTGTTATATTTTTAATGAATTTTGAAGTCAGTGATTCCACGTCAAAACGGATTCCATGTCATGTTGAAACATCCTTTACTGTAGAATAATTTTTCATAAAAAAAAATTAATTTTAATTTATATTATTATTTAATAAAATCCGCGCAACGCCAGGTCAATCAGCTCTTATATTATAGGTGTTTGAAGAACTACTAAGAAATTTGTAAATCTTTCCTATAAATGCTTTACACTATAAAAAAAAATATGTTTAATTATTTTGTACCTTTTATCTTGTGTGTATATTATTAATAAATAAAAAAAACAATGAAAGCCCTATTTTCAAGTTTTTGAATTTTATGTTTGTTAAGTTTTTTTTCAATCGCACTCCTTAAATACCGTGTATCCAAACTGATTGAAAAACCCCGTGCCTTAGAAATATTGCTTCCTTGTGTTATTGTTAAGTATATTTTTATAAATGAATAAAAAAATCGTGTATCTCCGCTCCCTCATAAAGCAGAATTATACAATTTTTAGATTTTTACGCCCGATTGTCTCCGTTCCGAATTTTAATTTTTTTTATCACGTCTGAAAGCTTCAAAAAGCACTGAAATGCTTGACACTTAAAAATTGTACATTATTTCATATTCGTATTTATTAATTTCTATAATTTATAATTAAATTTATTTAAGATATTTATTTGTTTATACATAGTGTATATGTATAAGTATTTATAAATACTTTCGATATTTATATTTTGTTATTCTAACAAAAAATTATTGTATATACTCACAACTTAAAAGTTCATTACAAAATAAATTGAAAATTGTCCACAAAAATATTAAAGCCAATTAATTCCAATTGTAACGAAACAAAACTATTACACAATTTACTAATAAATCATAAAACAATTTGCTTGTTTTCTCTTTATTATTTTATTAATTTTCTTATTATGTTCAACAACACAGCACCATGCAAGATCATTAAAATTTATTTCTTTATAAAATTGTTTATAAATTACAATAAAATAAAAAAAAATCTGTGGATGGAATGTGTGCATATTAACATGGGTTAAAAAAATAAAAGGCCTTCACTTTTCTAAAAGGATTTCTTTGGTCTTGTTTTATATCTGAAAAATAATCATTTACTGAAGATCTCAGCTCTGCCTAAAAGGTATATATAAGTTTGTCATTCCGTTTGTAATTCCCACAATTTTCGCCGGAGAGCAAAAAAGTTGAAATTTTCGGGATCCTTGTATGAAATGATGACGACAGGACCATGACCGTCCGTCCTTGTGTCGGTTGAACTAGCGTTTATGAAGCCCACTGATAACTGACATATATAATATTCAACGAATTCAGCAAGATCAGTTCATACAACGCGGAGATATTCTTAAATAACTGGGTTTAAACCCGGTTTTCCAGTTTCTGAAGCTTCTGTATATACTAGGAACTTCGTTTTTGCAAAGAACGCTCGGAAATTTTTTTTCTGAATTTTCATTCTGAAAATCGGTTTAATAATAACTGAGATATCGGCAAACAATTTTTTATTTTTTGAAGATTTTATTTTTATACAGATTGGCCATAAATATTTTTATATTTTCATAAATGACTATTTTGTTGTTGTTTTTTATAGACAAAGAACAACAGTATTACTGATGTTGGATAACGTTTTTTGTTTATTTTTTTATTTATTTATTTTTTTTTTGTAAATTCATACAGAAATATATAAACATCAGTGTTACCAACAAGAATAGTTTGTAATATAAACTTCACTTGTTTAATTTATTAAAACTAATTTTTCTTATTGAAAAAGTACTGAATTAAAATGCCTTAACCAAAGTCATAGAAAATAAGAAGAAATCCAAGTTTTTTCATGCGCTCAGAAACAACAAAATTATTCTCTTCAGACTTACCAAAAGTACACAAAATAGTCCGACTCTCTATTTTTGATATTGCTCTCTTAAATGTATGGGTTCTGTGTGAATTGGGTGAACTGTAAGCCACTAGATTGTATATTTGTATATTAATAAGAGTATTGCTAAAAGAAAATTTGGCGTTCAGATGGAAAAAATTAGCTTTTATGTCTCAGTGACTGAGATTTAAAATTACACATGTAAATAAAAATTACACACGATATGTATAATTACACAGATACTTTTTCGGACAGTTTTAAAATTCTAAATTGTAAATTTTGGACTTGATAAAGATTTCGACCTAAAATTCTTTTTATTCAATAGATATTTTTGTTCTTTAACTAGATAAAAAAATAACAATGACAGTCGGAAATACTAAGATATATACGAAAAAAATGGACCAAGAATATACAAAATTGAATTACATAAAAATTCAAACGCAAATAACTCAAAAACTATAAGAGATAAAAAATGTTGGAGAAGTTGTACTTCTCTTTATAGATCACAAAATAGTAACTACTTAAAATATATACAGTTAGGGACAAAACTATTTGTACACCCCATGCATTTCGTATATCTTCAATAATTTATAAAGAATAAAAAATGATTATATGTAGTTTTAACTCAGGTCCATTTTTATTGAATCATTTGATAAAAAATAAATTAATATATAACACATTGTATAATATACTTGAGATCCCGTTTATGAGACAGTGTATATAAATTAATTTAAGTATTACTATTTGTTTATTTATAGTTTAAGAATGTATATAAAGTTTGGTTAAATAAACATTATAAAAAAAAATAAGAGATAAATGTTCTATTTATGCAATCATGATTTTGTAGGTATTATGAGGGACTTCAATAATATGTAAAAACAAAAGCAGACGAGTAACAAACATTTGACAAGCGATTAGAAAATTGTTTATGTCAGAGGTACTCTATTTTGAGAACCCTTAGCTCCATCCCTGAAGGGTCTGTTGGGTAACCCATCCTACTACATTTATACCAAATTTCACGCAAATCCAATCAGCCGATCAAAATGTTACAGATTTATTTCCAAAAATATCTATTCTGACCCACTGTTTATTGTAATACATTCTAAAAGAAACTATTTAAATATTAGCCCTTACAATAAATTGGTACCAAATAACTTTTGATCTTTTCAATCAATCAGTTTGTTTATTATTTATTTAGTTGCATTCATCACTTTCTGTCATATGTGCCAACGATTTGCAACAAGATTAAATACCGATTATTCATCAATACCGTTGAAGCAAGGACGGTTTGAGTTTCTATTTAAACAACCTAATTTTTAAATAAATATAATTTATAAGAAAAATACAAATAAGTGAATTATTCTTGATTATTTTTTCAAACTGATATGTTCCTAAGTACTCAATTGTACAATAAATAATCCGAGCAACGGAAAAATATAAAATAAATCTTGCATCAATATTCTATCAGAACGTGCTAAATTTCAATGACGCTTTTATGACGTACAAATAGGCTAATAAAATAATATGATTTTTTTTTAATTTTCAAACAAATGAAATAGTAAATAAACAAACTAGTAAGTATTCTATCGCTAAGTTTGAGTAAAAAACTGTAATAAACACGTAGCTATAGCAACCGAAATATAATGGCAATAGATTAAAGTTTTTAAAGGTTGTAGTAGAATGTGATAAGGGGCGTTAAGTGTTAGTAAATTTAAAATTATGTTAGTTTATATACAGTGTAGTGGGCATAATCTTTTCATAAATCAAATTTTTAATTAAAGCGAATATGACTTATTTGAATAAAAATATATACATAAACATGTCCTACTGGTTAGTGAAAAATCAAATGAAAATTGCATACTCATGAATATAAGGAATAGCAAAAATAATTAGTGTTCTCATGAAAACACTCAAAACCCTGTCTTTCATTTATATTAAGAAATTACTAATAAATAACATTTGCACAAAAGGCAAATTTAAACGTTCAAATGAATATCCTTAATAATTTGCTATTTCAACATCGTCGGTGAAAAACTAATGGTTGACACATTTTCCACCAGTTTTTAAAATGAGATCTCTAAGCAATAAAACAATTCCGTTCACACCAGTGATGGAAAAGTTGATACTATAGTACTTTTTTTGATACTATTTAACATTCGAAAATACCGAAGTACTCCTTCGAACCATTTGATACTCTCAAACTCTCAGCTGGATACTTAACAATTCTAATTTAACATATAACTTTTAACACTTTTGACTCATATTTACAATTATTAATGAAATTAATAAAATAGTAAAAAGAACACTGATTTTGACTAATGCTGGGGCTTCATGTTCTAAAAGATAATACAAGTAATTAGACAATTCAAATAAGCAAATTGTAGTGAAAATGTTCTGGTACAAGATACCTAAAGCTGATGTTTATGTTAATAACAGGGCGATATTTAATATGATATTTTAGTATATATTTGATCTAAATGAATTTGGTGTCGCAAGAGGTAATGCCCCAAGCTGCTAGTGTTCTTTAAGTATAATATAATATAGACCTAAATTTCTTGTGATTAAAGTAATAAGAAATTGTATATTGTTTTCATTCATTCGTTGTAAATGTTTAAATATACAAAATACAAAAGGACTGCGTACGAAAAAATCTGTGCATGCAAATCTGCTTATAAAAACTGAACCAATGTGTAAATTTTCTTTGAAGTGATATTTTTTAATGACTGTTCCTTTTTTAAGCATAAAAGAATAAAATATTTTCTGTTGGGTTTTAAGGAAATATCAGATCTTTTGTAGAATTATTCTAATTAAAGGTTTTGCTGTGTTTCGGTCAATTTCTTATTCGAATACCTCCACTGATTTTTCAACACGATTTCATTTTACGGGCAAGGAATAGCCTTTTTCGCTACAAACACTTAATTTTTTTAATGTAATGAGAATAAAAAGGATAGGCCAGAAAATAGCGGATACACTGTATTTTCTTAGAAAAAAGAGATCCCTTTTCTCAATGCATTCACATATATTTCTCTGTTATTGAAACCATTTTTTATGAATGAAGTGATTTTTTACGCATATGCGGAAAACTTTCCAAATCAAACATTTTATTTATTTTTTGATTTCTTTGATATACGACATTTTTTGGTTTTTTATAATCCTTGTAACATTTGTAGCTTTATACGTCTCTAGGCTGGTTTTCCTTTTAATAAAGATTCAAATCAATTTCCACACTAGAAAGGAAAATAATGTTATAATATTTTCCTTTCTAGTGTGCCTGAGTCCCACACCCTGAAGATACCACTTTTCTTCCATTTCCAATTGGGCAGGTTCTTTGTATAAATTTATAATCCAACTGAACTGTATTTTGCGACAAGAATGCTTTACTACCAATTGTTGTATATAACCGATATAAGATTTCTTTAAACATTTTTTTTCAAATAAATTTAGTACACTTCTAATGAACACAATGACTAATGTAATCCAGTTAACAGAATTATTTATTTTTTACTACATCAAAAGTTATAAGCCCAAGAGCATGCACGTATTTTTTGTGCGCAGTCCTTTACTTTCAATGAAAAATAAATTATTATCAATAATTTAAATTTTGGTACTTTGAGGATGAAAAAAGTACTATTTGAAATTAATTTTTATACCGCATTTTTTTATTTTCCATCCCTGGTTCACATGTACAATCTTTAATAGTTTTTTTTATTTTTTCCTTCTGTTAGGCCAATTTAATTTTTTTAGTTTAACATATTTCTGACCACTCCTTTGGGATAACTTTACAAAATGTTGTAAAGTTATTGTGATAACAAATTAGGAAGATTGGTATTCCTAGATATGTTTGAATACGAAATACAGGTTCTGGAATATTTAAAAAATTATACAATTTTTAGACCCGAAAATTTCTCAAACAACAGCATGCGATATTCGTCGAACCTCTTCCAATGGTTGACGATTGGATCACCTTCACCGAAACAATCTTCGTTGGAAACAAGCTGCTGTTAAGTGAGATGCCATCTAAGAGAAGGGCTAAATCTTAGCAATAGATCCACTAAGCGTCTTCGCGCGGTTTTAGTATCATGATGAGTATATTATTTTTCCTGTCATTGATTTAAAACTTGTTTCTAGTTCAAAATATAGTGATTTTCAAAACCCGGCCATAGATAGGATCAATAAATGAGAATTTCAAACAATCCTTACAGGACTTTAAATACCTTCTTAAATTCTATATCTGCTTTTACTTCATATTTCAAAATTCATTTAATTATAAAATCCCGTAAAAAATCCAAAAAAAAAATGTTATAACGAAAGTTACATGAAATTGAAATATGCGCTTAAGTGCGAGTAGATTTTACTTCTATAAATGGAATTTTCTTTCTCGATAAGGATGATTAGTTACGTACATAAACATGGAAAAATTATAGACTTTCCACGCCTTTAAATAAATATGAAATATTAATGTTTATCATCCATTATTCCTTTTTCGACATTTTTCAGCAAAATGGAAATTAAAAAAGTCAATTTCATGTATTAAATATTAAATTAGATTTAAAAGATTAAGTATTTTTATTGACATTAATTTATTTTCTTTTTTTGCTTTGTTTCATTTCAGTATTACTTCACGCCAGGTTAATCCTTTGATTATTACCGGCTTTAGATTAGAATCCAGTACACATGAGGTAGAATACGAAGATGGTATACCCAGTGTTATGAGTGAAACACCATTTACGATACGAATTTTTGGTAAAGGCATCAATAACGACACCGTAATAGCCTTTACAACTGAAGTCAAGGAAGCGGGTACATATTGTCAATTTCCAGCAACGCTGCTGCATAGAATCGTACCTGGTACAGCAAATGATAATACTGGCCTCTATGAGGCATCATTGCCAAAATCGAAAAAAGAGTTTTATTTATGTGCTAAAATTGATCCGAATGCATTTATAGATGATGCAGATGAAGAACCCATACCTCTGCAACATCAATGTAAAGATTCCTGGTGTGTTATACGTAGTCATGAGAGTTTTCTTCCATTATGGGTTTCGATTGTTATAATATTGGTGTGTCTGTGTTTTTCGGCTTTATTTTCGGGCTTGAATTTAGGTCTGATGGCCTTAGATCGTACAGAATTAAAGGTAAACGGTTGCACAAATTACTGTCTTAAATGTATGCAATTTTGTAATTTGTTATTTTTTTATTTCAGATTTTACGTAATACCGGCTCCGATAAGGAACGTGAATATGCTAAGAAAATCCAACCCGTTAGAGATCAAGGTAATTACCTGTTGTGCAGTATACTGTTGGGTAATGTGTTGGTTAACTCAACTTTTACCATTCTCTTGGATGGCTTAACTTCTGGTCTAATTGCTGTGGTGTTCTCTACAATCGCTATCGTTATTTTTGGTGAAATTACACCACAGGTTATTTGACATTTTTTTGAATTATTTACACATTCTGCTGGCAATTAAATTATTAATTTTTCATTTGTTTATACTTTCTACAAATTTAGGCTATATGTTCGCGTCATGGTTTAGCTGTAGGTGCAAAAACTATTTTAATTACGAAAATGATTATGATTATTACGTTTCCCTTATCCTATCCCACATCGAAAATTTTGGACGTTCTGTTGGGCGAAGAAATTGGCAATGTTTATAATCGTGAACGTCTGAAGGAATTAGTTAAGGTAAGTTTTAATGTTTGTCTTTCTTAAACAAATTTTCGATAAGTTGATTAGTTAAAATTAGTTTAATTGGAATTAATTACAATTCTTTCCAATTACATAGTAATTGTAATAGGAAATTTTCAATTAAAACTACTGTAATTATAATTGTAAAAATATCTTGTAATTGAAAATATTCAACTTCAATTACTTGTAAAGTAATTCAGTTGAAAGTGTAATCATTAATCCCCACCCTGTAACATATGAACCTGTCTTTCGAAAATCACTTTGACGTGCATTAATCACATAAAAATGTTAGTATCAACTTAATATTCGACTAACATTTGATTTTTATAAAAATAAATGCAACATTTTATAAAGATTGGTCCATAATGGACCATAGCTCCCATATAAGACCCAATTTCGGGAATCAACCAAAATTTTAAAGTGCATAAATACATGTGAATCTTAGTATTCTATCTAAATATTTGTTATTTTACACTTTATAGAAATGTAGGTCCATAACTGTCCCCTTCTCGAATTTTGGTAAACATAGGCAATGATCCCTATGTATTTATTTATAATTTTCAAATACAATATAAACTCTATAATCCAATAAATGTCTGCAAACTCCTACATCAAATTATTCGTATTATCGAGTTTCTTTCCTGGTCACATTTTATTAAAAAAAAATGTTAAAATATACAGTCAATTCCACGAGAGAACGCCAATAATATTTTCTATGTCTCCCGATTTTGCTAATATTTTAGATACGCATACCCTATGGAGCCATTTAAATATCTATATTATTGTTTTGAATTTCGAAAAATTCGAGAGTTTATTCATGAATTTCTTTTTCTGAAAAGTCAACAAAATCTTGCGATTGGGTATTTCTTTTTTAATTTCTCCCCTTTCAAAGTTATTCTACCTCTATTATAAAAAAAATTATTATATTTGCTAAAAAATACGATATAAATTGTTTTTGGACAAAATGGTCCATTATTAAAAAAAAAATATATTACATAATTTGTTATTTGTGTTTTAAAACTATTTGTTACGGAATAAATGCTAATGTTTAATATGATAAACATATTTGCCTTCAATATTAAGCAAAAATATTTAAAATCAAAAGGGTAGAATTTTTATAAAAATTCATCCGAAAATTGCATTCTTGATGTGAGTGCATCTTTAGGAAGCAAAAAATGTTGGATCTATATTATGTAATTTATAATATTTCTTAAAATAAACTTTATACTGGTTTTTAAATCCATAAAATCTGAGGGTTTATAACATTTAAAGTTGGATATTGATAAAATTATATAACCAAAATAAATTAAAAATCAAAAATGTATATAAAAATTTAATTTTTGTGTTAATTTAAAAAAGAAAAAAATATATTCACAGCTGTTATGGAATCCCAGTCAGAATTGGTAATTTGTCAGAAATTATAATCAATTTCGATTTGAATAGATGTCATGAAATCGTCTTGATTTTGCCTACTTTCGAAAATAAACAAAACCCATATTCGAA
>MINK01011084.1:1008-11549 GCA_001735545.1 Phormia regina
TATAACTTTGTGAACATCCTCAGAACTAATCATTAAGTTCGCTTCTGATACAGTACTAGGATGATGTTCATCTAGAACAAATTTGTTGGGGGGTTAGGTCGAAAGACATTACTTACATGCTCAGCAAATAATTGCGCTTTGTCCTTTGCACTTCGTGTCCAGGTACTGTTTGTTTTTCGCAGTGGACTTTGACCCTCTACCGGTGGTTTTATGTTTCTAGTTTCATTCCATAAAGAAAAGTTTGTATGTTTAGTATTTGTTAAACTTTCGATATAACCTTTGTTTTTACGATCCTCTTCCTTGAGTAGAGCATTTTTATGTTATTTTGCTTGCAATAGACAGCCTCTGCTTTGATGCAGGAGATCTGTTTTGTTGCCATTCTCTTCTGCGTTTTCTTTTTCACAAAGAATTTTTTCAATATCTGAATATGAAATATGTCTGTTTGTTTCTGAGATTATATGGCACTTAGAATGATCTAAGGCCGAAACAATTAAGAACGTAAAGTCATTGATACATTCATCTACATCCTCCTCACACTGTAGATAAGGATTAGTGTGGATATGGCTACTGATGTATTTTTTATATTTTAGCTAATCAGTTTTAAATCGAATATTTTTGAAGGGTTTTCACGTATGTTATTTTTTTCGTAGTAGGTAACTATTACGGGAGAATGGTCAAATGATAGATTGTTAGATACTTCTGTTTTTATTGATAAGCGATTCAAATTTCTTATGCCAAAATCTATAAGGTCAGGAATTTTTTTAGGATCAGTAGGCCAATATGTTGGTTGGCCAGGGGATATAAAATCCAAGTGATTTTTACTATTAATTAGAACTTTGTATAGCTGTCTACCTCTAGGATTCATAATTCTCGAATTAATTTTTTATCGTTTATGGGAAAAATGTATGTGGGTCGGTTCTGGGACAATTGAGCGTAGCTGCATGAACATTTGAGGAGGGGTTAATTTTTTTATCGTTTATGGGAAAAATGTATGTGGGTCGGTTCTGGGACAATTAAGCGTGTCTCCTAAGGCATTTTGAGTTTGTTTTTTCAAGAATTTTTTTTATCATTACTGAGAAATTATTTTAAGTCAGGATTCGCAAATGGCAAAATTTTTTTTATTGATCAATCTGAAGAAATAAAAAGGGGGAGGTCCCGCCGCCCTTTGTGTGTTAAATATATTGTAATAATATATGTATGTATGTGTGTACGTTTGTTTATTGTGTGTTTTTTTATTAACTACAACAATATTTGTTTGTGTAAACGGCCAAATGCGTGAATAAAACTAAAAAAAATGAAAACCAATGAATTTATTTTTGTATGTTTTGTTTTTTGTATAATAATATGTATGTAATTATGTTAAAGTACACACAAACGAATTAATATTTTTGTACTTTTTGTACTCTTTTAATTGTGATGAAATTAAAAATTGATGACTTGGATAAATAGAGTTTGGGTATGTTTGGTTTATTCATATGGTTGTTTTTGTTTTTCTAAAGTGTAAAATTTAACTTGAGAATTGTTTTTGTTTTTCATATGCATAAAATAAACTTGTAAAAGGTTTTTGACTTTGATGAAAAATATGTTTGATTTTTTTGGGTAAGGTCACGCATAATTTGTTCTTAATGTTATATTAGGGGAAAGTGTTACACACATTGGGATTTGAAAGAATTAATTGTTTAATTAACTTTTTGCAAGTAAATGTTCACTGGAATATTTTATACTTTTATGAAGTTGAAAACCAACATCTTTACAAATATTTTAAAAAGAAGTACAAAAATCGAATGTTTGAATTGATGTTACATTTCATTGCCTAGTTTAAGGCGTTTATATGTACAAAAAATATGGTGAAATTAATAATTCTCAAAATTTTTAATGAACTTTTTAATTCATATTACATTTAATTGCCTAGTTTAAGGCGTTTATATGTATAAGATATGTAGGAAAAATTGTTAATTCTATTCTTTAAGAATATATCATAAATTGCATTTTTTTTACATTTGATGACAGATACATAAAGTGGGGACAAGTGTGCTTTATATTAAATTCTACAAATTTATTTTAACATAGCCAAATGCATTTTATCAAATTGGAAATTATATAATAAATAATATGTATGTAATTATGTTAAAGTACATTCAAATAAAATAGTAGGGGGTAATTTTTGTGTTTTTAATTGTGGTGAAATTAAAAAGTGATGACTTGGATATAAAAATAAACTTGAGTTTATTTTTTATTATGCATGAAAAGGTTTTTGACTTTGATGAAAAAATATGTTTGATTTAGTTGGGAAAGGTTATGTTCTAATGTTATATTTGGAAATTGTAAAATTTATGTTAAGACAATTATGAAATTTATGTTAAGAGAATTGCGAAATTCATGTTAAGACAATTATGAAATATATGTTAATACGATGAGAGTAAAATAATAATAAAATGAGAGTAAATTGGAATTATATGAAAAACACTAAGTTTTTATAAAAACTTTTTGGAGTAAAAGCTAATCTGTTTTATATATATATATATTATTTATATAAATGAAATGAAATATTTTTTATGTTAATGTTGAGATATATAAATAAAATAAGCATATCATGATGATCACCAGTTGTATTCTTGATTAGTCTGTAATATAATTTTATAAAGAATAAAGTTAAATATTATATATATTTATGAATACTTACGAATATAATCCTATTAGTTTTTTAATTCAATCGAAACTCCCTGCCAGCTGCTCTTTGTTTTATCTACACAAATATAAGTTAAACAAAAAATTTTAAAAATCGTTTAAAACCATGTTACTTATATGTTAAGAAGGAAAATCTTCAAATTCCTTTTTTGTCTAATCCGTTGTGTTGCTTGATTTGCCCTGTATAACTTGTTTACTTTATTAAGGCAATTTAATGAAATATTTCAATGCAATAATTTTTTCATTGAATTTTAATAAATCTTTTCATTAGACCTATGTATTTTTACATTAATTTAATAAATTCTTGAAAAAAATAATGTCATTTAATGTACCGCATTTATCAAAAATACTTTTTTCATAGTTAACAAATTACATTAATTTCTGGTCTACTTAGATTAAAATCACAACTGTTTCCCATTAGTGCTCTCAAGATGTTATTTTCTGCATATTAAACAAATTTACAAAAACAACATTAATTTCGAAAAATGTGAAGAAAACTTGGTATTTGGCAACGCGTGAAAAAAATCAAAAAACTCGCAATGTTAAATATTTATAAATATGTTCGTATGAATGACAATAAATAAAATTTCGAACTGTTTAAGGGGTGTTCTACATAAAAAAACACATACAGGAACATGAACTGATAGGCAAATATCAAAATTTATGTTGAATTAATAATAAATGCATTTAGAAATGTTTACTAAATGCATTTATTAATTCAAGATAAATTTTGATATTTGCCTATCAGTTCATGTTCGTGTGGCTTTAAGTTAGATTAAACTAATTTGTTATAAAAATTTATTTGTTTATATTTCCGTCAGTGGCCAAAGTAATCGGGTTTTGCTTTGATATTGCCGTATTATCCAAATTATAAAATTTACCTTAAAAACAAGTTGTAAAACCAAAAGTAGATAAAGCTCAACTTTATCTTTAACTTTAGTTTATCTTACCTTTATCTATCTGATATAATAACGGTCCTAAAAGAGGCAATCGAATAAAACTAGGGTATAAAGGTTATATAAATGGTTGCAGATATATTAGATTCGATTTCAATAAAGATTAAATTAAAATCGGTAATACTAAACAAAAACTAAGTATGGACATAATCATGGTAATAAATATAAAATTATTAGCTAAATTCGGAATTTCTAACCAAATCAAAATTATATTTGACTTTTCAAATTAAATTAGTAAGTAATACATATAATAAAAAAAGTTTAAATTTACAATAAAAACGAGAGAAGAAGTTATAGTCGGTCAAGACCAACCATATGATACACTACACCATTGCCTATGTGTAACAAAATTCGGGAAGGAGCCAATTATGGACCTAGTGGAAAATAAAAACATACTATTGCAGAATATTACGTCAATACTAAGATTCACATGTATTTATGCACTTTTTGGTGATTCCTCAAATTGGGTATCTCTAAAATTGCGACCTGTACTTTGAGCACAAGCTTTACATGGACAGCCAGCCAGCCAGCAGAGACTGGAGAGTAACTTTAAAAAAAAAAACACAAAAAATTTTTAAGTGTTAAAGTTTATTATTGGTCAGTACACAGAAAAAAATATTTAAATTTTTTTTCTTAATTATTAACTAATTTTGTATTGGAGTTTAATTATATTATTTATTAATATAATTAATTTTCTAATTAGTATAAATTTATATTTTAAATAAATTGACAGTTCTTACAAAAAATATAAAGAAAAATTTTTTTTTCTATAAAAATGTAGAAATAAAATAAATTCGACTAGTTTTTCAACAATCTTCAGCTCATTATGTCTTTTAAGGAAAAGCAGTAATAATAAAATCAATTATTGTAGTTATTTATATTATCATTTTGATGATTGGAGCAAAATCAATTAAAAATTAAATTATGTTACAAATTTCGTAATTGAAGTCGATGTTTACTTTTTAATTTGTGTTTTAATTTCCAAAAAGCTGTGTAAAAAGCAAAAACCCTTCCAATTACGGATAGGAGAAAAATAATATATAATCAAATCAAGAAAAATTCGTATGTATATGAAAAATTTAAGTGTTTCAAGAAATAGCTGCATATATATCATGTATTAAAGTATTACTATTAAAATTATAGAAAAACAGAAACAAATATAAAATAAAATTAAAATAAATAAAATAATTTTAAAATATTTGTTTTTAATTCACAATAGAGCCTTACCCCATTTTCAAACCATTTATTGAGTTATATTTTCAATTCGGTTGTATGTTCCACATTCTACAACTAAATTATATGATAGTACTTGGAACCGGCCAAATTCGATTTGCAAAGAATTCGGTTGTCACAACAAATCTATTTTCTCTCTGTGGAGTTATCAAGAAAACTAGTGAAAGTTGAAATTAATTTTAAAAAGTTCTGTACGATTATCCTGCAGTGGTGAAAAATAATGGTCAATTTTGGATGAAACATCCAAATTTTTGAGTTTGTAAAAAAATTTATTATGGACTTCGATACTTAGAATAGTTCGATATATTAAAATAATTAGTTTGATTATTTTTGGAAAAATATATATAAAGAAAGTTTAATATAAAAACTTAAATCAAAAACATTTTTTTACACTTTGAAGTTTTATGTTGAAAATTCTTTATTTTATCCAAATTTGCTTCTTTTTGTAAAACCTTTATATATTTTTTAAATAATGGGGCAAAATCGCAAAAAAAATTAGAAATTAAATTTTTGAATTGAAATATAATTTTAGATACCTACTCCTCTCATAACCTGAAAGCCAATCTGCTTAATTTTAAATTAAAATATTAGTTATATTTTAAAAAACGGCAAAAATACAAAGCATATGTGAAAACAATTTGCCGTTAGACCGCTTGGTATGTTCCCAACATTTCTCCTAAATGGACATGAAGATTAATAACAACAATCTTAGATTAAAATGAGGTGCAATCCCCATGCCCATAAGGTAAATAATTTAGATAATTAATTACTATTTTTTATAATATTGCAATCTTCGTCATAAATGTGATTGGAGTATCGTGCATTTGTACTGATGTATGAAACTCATTTCCAATAAAAAGATACAGATACAGAAAAAAATTGCTATAAGGACAAATCCTATTGAAATTAATTGAAAATTACTAAATTTATATTAGTCCACAATTGAACTCTATAGCAATATGTCTATACATTTTTATACTTATTCTATATTACGAGCAAATTACACAATTCTGTTCAAAAAAATCTCGGAATATTTTATTTATATTGCTAATGTGGCATCAATCTATAAATGAGACTACCTTGTATTTTTTATATCATGCATGTGAGACAGAGAGAGAGAGAGAGAAACAACACAAAATAAACAAATTTTCTTCCTTAAAATTTAATGAAAATTGCACACTTGACACATTGAGTTAAATCTTCACAAGCCTTTAATTCTTAGTATTCTTTGGTTAAAATCATGACACAGTGTGCAATTAAAAAATGAAATGAAAATAATTGTGGAATTTCTTAAGGCTGTTCCAATTCTCATGAAAATTCACTTGGCGAGTTTATGTTTTGAGCTTAGACCATTTAGACCTTAATTTTTTATCGCCGCATAACTTTTTAACGAATAGTCAATGGAATATTTATTATAAAGCAATTTAATATAATGAATATTATTTTAAAATAGTATTATGTCTTTTTTCAATCAAAAGATATTATTATTTTCTAAAAATTTTTATCATAATTTCTTTGTTAAATCATGTAATTTTATATATTTCGGACATTTTTCAAAATATCCTATTAATATAAAAGATAACTCTAGAAAAAAAGGCGTTTAGAAAATTAATTGAAAGTCATATCAGACCATATAATCGTTAACATTATTATTAACATAAAAAATAATTTTAATAAATTATTTTTTAAATATATTTTCGAAGAATCTTCTTAATTTAATTTTCTGATTCAAATACGACATTTTTGATTCTTTTGATAATAATTGTGCCGAAGTCCAAAAAACTGTTTCACATAGTATTCATTGTATCTGAAAAATCACTAGAGTAACAATCCTATTTAAATCTCTTAAAGGAATGATTTATATCTTATTCGATTCTCAGTTATTTAACTAATGATATTAAAGATAATTAAAGTATTTAATCTGGCAATCTGGAAAGTTGAGAATTTCTTCCTGCTATAACGCAAAATCGAAAAGTCTAGAAAATATTCACCTGAGAGACTTCATATTAGAATTTTAACCGTCGTTTATTGTGGCACGTCGCTTTGGTAAAGGGGAGTTAGAGACCTAATTGGTACTTTTTTGTTGTACCAACATTAATTGAATGATTTTTGTCTCTATTAGAAAACTTTTGTGTAAACTTTTAAAAAATTTTCTTTAAAAAGTTGAGTCGAATTAAAAATTTTAAGCGTATATTTATTAAATAAAATATACAAATAAGTAATTTAATAAGATTTTTCGAAATTTAAGTAAAAGTTATTTGAAAAATCACTTTTTAAGGTATTTTTTCTATTTTTTTTTAAATAACGGTCTTTATATTGGTTTCGTTACCGGTATACCGTAAACGATATAATTTAATATACTGTTATCGATACCGTTATCGAAATAAAAATAAATTGAATACCGATACCGTTATTCGTTTTTATTTGCTCTTTTTAATATAATTCCTAAATTTAAAAATAAAATTCACTTTTTGGATTATATTTATATTTTTTTACCTTGAGTTACAAATATAATCTAAAAAAAATTTAATTTGTAATTATGTGGAAGATCGTTATTTTTCAATTACAAATGATTCGGTCGCCACACATACGGTACAATGATGTGTGCTAAAAGGTGGTTGAAAAATAGTAAAAAAATGTTCTTTGTGTGCATGTACACATACAAGTAAGTGTGTATAAAAAATATTTTTTAGCGGTATCCCTGCCAGCAATTGGATGTGAGTTTTTGGATTCTTCTATAAAAATATGTCTTTTTAGTCACCTTTATATGTTCAAATGTAGAAAATACATAAAATAAATTTCTTTAGGCGACTTCCAGAACAAAAAAAACAGAAAGATCATGATGCGATTCGCTCAGTAAATGTAGAATCTTAAAAGTGTTTAATACAATTTTTTAGAATGACGGAAAAAATAGATTAAATTAGAAAATTTCTTATTTCAATTTCAGCAAGTTTTTAATATTTTATATTGAAATGTTTTTAATATTCTATATTAAAGTGTTATTTATGTAAAGTGTTTTTAGTTCTAGTATATTTATCATATATTATCATATATTTTGTCCACTTAATGTATTTTTATTATAAAAAAGCGATCATTTTTCGATACATTACACTTCCAAATAACACTAATTCGACACTTAAAAAAAGCTCTAAAAAGTGTCATATTAAAACTATTAAAACTGAGGCACGTTTTTTCCCGAACGATGACTCTTTTTCGACAAGAAAATGATATCATATTCCATTGTGTAAAACTACTTTTAGTGACGTTTTAGACTAAACTTAGATAGAAAGTGTTGGCAGGTTTACAATCATAAACATTGCATAGATTTATTGGAGAAAAATTGTATGTGTTTATAAAATTTTGCAAATTAAATATTAATAGCAAAATATATTTGCATCTACTATGTATGTTTAAAATAATTAGCTTTATTGCTGTCAAATGAAATTATGAAACTATTATAAATATGTAAAAAATACATACAATATATTATAATAATTGTAAAACATTACGAAAAAACACCTTTTTATTTTGTGGGAAAATGGCAGTCAAGCAATTTTGTGACAAAAATAGAATTATTGTTAATGAAATATTAACATACATATGCAACCAAACAGACACACTTAACTACTGCCATAAACATTGTATTGATGTTTCATTTTAATAAGAAGAGATTGGAAATACACCCAACCCACTACAGTTATCATAAACATTCAAGCGCATGTACAAATGTCTTTAATATCCACATTCATTTAACATAAGTCAACACACATGACTTCAATTTGAATAATACTTTTCGGGTTAATTCCCAAATATTTTTATTTTCAAAAAAAAAAAAATACTTGATCTTCGAACAAATTTAAAAATTAAATTTGTAAAAAAATAAAATAAAAAAAAGTAGGATTAAACATAGATTAAACAAATTAAAAATTTTGTTCCGAACAAATAAATAAAATGAGCGGTATAACTCTGTTATATAGACAACAGCGGCATTCATCTCCAAACTCATTTCACTTGCTGACAACTATCGCAAAATATTTTATTAACGACTATTAATGCACATAAAATCAAAATAATTGACTTAGTGTCAGAAAAAAGTTTTAAAAATATATATTGAGTTATCTGAATATGTGCATTTAAAATAATATCAAATGCTTCAAGTGTGCTGAATTCGCCTAAAATTATGTATCTTCCTAACAGTTTTCTATAAAAATCTTTAAAATTGTTCGAGTAAAGAAAAAAGCAAAATTATAGCGTATGGAAAAAACGTATTTATAAATAATACAACAATGAAAGCTGACAAAAGAAGATCCATCAATTTGGATGCCTTCAATTGTGCATCAGAAATTAAAAAAAGAAATCAGTTATTAAAGCAATCCGAAATTTAGTGCACCTAAGAATACTAAAAACCCTGAATAACCCTTATCTAAACACCGTTCGTGAAGTATGTTCATGTGTCCATTGTATTTATTTTGGTAAATTTTTATATCGCCTGAAGCTACTATGATTTATTTGGTACAATCTGATCTTATTTTAAACCTCACAATATGTATTAAAATCTTAAGAAACTAAATAAATAAACACTTTCAATCTCTATCGAGATCATTGGTTACTATTAACCGGGTGGAAATTCGGCTCTGCGAATCTCTAGTTTGATTATATATTTTTATCTGAGATTACTACAAATGGTATTTCTAATCAGTGTTGCCAGTTTAGCCATTTAATCGCTAAATTTAGCAATTTTCAATCCTGTCTAAAAATGAATTTAGTCATTGAAGTAATTATTTCCTATATTTTTTGTTAATTGGTGACTTTTTTCTGTGTGGATATTCTCACACAGAAAAAATTATGGACCAAATTTTTTCAATTATCATAGTTGTATAATTTTATGTGAACATTTAATTAAAAAAATAATTCATTTAAACAATTGTTAATTGGTTATATATTTTTTTCGAAAGACATATAAAAATTTGACATTTGTTGAACGAATTTGAAATAAAAAAATATTGGGGATAAACGATCTATTAAAACTTATTTGATATAGCCTCTTTTTGTGTACAGAAATGGTTGAAAAAAAAGAAAGTGAAAAAAGGATTCATAATTATTTTCAGCATTATCGAAGACAGGTTTGTATAAATATGTACATGTTTATAGTAATGTTTTCTGTCTTTACAGATATCATAAAAAGAGATTTCAGGAAAGACATCTTATATTGGTGTCATTGAAAACCAATTCATGCATTAAGTAAGCGTAATAAATTGTGCATATGTATAGATCAATATATTAAAGACCGTTCGTTATTTTCTCCATCCCTTAATAGTTTATTTATTTATATGTATGTTCCGTGGAAATGCTGATAACTGTAAGGACGTATGGAATCCGCAAAAGCTGAGACCCAAATTAATAATGAAATTCTTTGTTTAAAACATAGAAAACAACTAGAACTCCAACTTGCTCACAAAAAACCGAACAGAATTGTCAAAAAAACTGAACTCTTTGCGTGTGTTAGTAAAATTTACTACAGAACAAATTANNGTAATTTTTTGTTTCTGAGCGAATGAAAAGAGTTGGTCTTCTAGTTGTTTTCTATGGTTTAAAATGTCAGAAAGTAAAATGTTTTATGAAAACACAATATTTTACAAAGAACAAATAGTTGTGTTTTATTTG
>MINK01011115.1:0-10473 GCA_001735545.1 Phormia regina
CTGAATACTTTTTATTTTGATTTTTATTATCAGATTTTAATTAAATATGTTCTTAATTTATTGCTAGTTTATGTAAATATAAGTAAAATATTGTTTTTTTTACATGGTTTAGGATGTTGCCATATTTGTTTCATATTTCGAAAAAGTTTCCATTGTATTGTCAACCACTGTATATTTATGAAAAAATGTAATAATAAAATCAATTATTTTAGTTATTAATATTATCATTTTGATGATGAAATTAATTATTATAAGCAATTTCGTAATTGAAGTCGATTTTTACTTTTTTCTGTGTATATTAAATATCAAATAATCTTTAAAATACTTTCAATAACTTAGGAACAATTATATGTACTTTCAAAAAAATTTCCCTTAAATTGTCAAATATATAAAAACAGTGTCTGGTATCTATAACTTGTTAAAAGTTTTCGAATCGAATAATAATTTATAATTATAGCAATCATTCAGTTTATCACAGGGTAATTTAGAAATATTCAAAACAGATACTTATCAAGTAAATAAAAAATAACAAATTTACTCTTACACAACCTGTTGCTATACAAGGTGAGAGTATTATTCTTTCGAATAAAAAATGTCTCACATAGTTACAGAAATCAAGTACAGATCACACTACAGATTTTTAGATTTAATAAATATTAACTAATTTTTTAAATTTCATAATTTCTCTTTAAAAAATAGAAAAAATAAAAATAATAAAAAAAAAATTCCCCCGTCAAAAGAATCTCAACTGTTTAGTTCAAACTATTAATTACAAAACACATTAGAGTTGTGCTTTTTTTTAACCAATTAAGTGTTTTGGGAATTCCAAGATAATTGAATTGAAAGCTGAAAACAAAATCTCAACTCAATAATAACAGTGACAAATTGAAAACGGTTTCAATGAAAAATGTCTAGTGACAGTAATGAGCAAAAAATGAAACAAAACTGTCATAAATAGCAAATATAAATACGCTGATAAACCATAAATAATGAAGGTCAATTGATAGTGAGAATATTCATTATTAATAATTAAAAAAAAAAAACTGAATATAGAAATAAAGGGGGAACTTTAAAGGGGATAAAATGGTGCTAAAAAGAATTAAATTTTTAAAAAGTACTTTATGTATTAAGTAAAATGGAAAGAAATTGAATATATTTTGCCACTAGATTAGATTTTATTAAAAATTAATGAAATTTTATTAAAAAGAAATTATAAAAAAGGCTTAGAAAATTTTAAAACCATTTAAATATATTTTATAAATAAAATAATTCCTATGATTTTATTTAAAAATTTATATTACTGATATAGTTTTTTCTGAAAGCTAGGTTTTAAATTGAAAATTATGAACTAGGGGAAAGAAAAAAAAAGGCATCGAATTATAACCGCATAAGTATACATTTTAATTTTAATTTACACATAAAAAAGTAAAAATCAACTTCAATTACAAAATTGCTTATATTAATTAATTTTTAATTGTTTTTGCTCCACTCATCAAAGTGATAATATTAATAACAACAATAATTGATTTTATTATTACTTATTTTGCTTAAATAGTTGTAATGAGATGAAAATTGACTTAAATTTATTAATTTCTATATTTTTATGGAAAAAATCATTTCATTTTTCTTTATATTTTTTTAAGGAGTTGTCCATTTATTTAAATAAATATTTTAAACCAATTAGAAAGTTAATTACACCAATAAATAATATAATTAAATTCCAATACAAAGTTGATTAATAATTTTATTAAAAAGATTGAAATATTTTCTGTGTAAGTTATTTTGTTATAATTTTATAATAATAATAATAATAATAATAATAATAATAATAATAATTATTATTATTATTATTATTATTATTATTATTATTATTACCAGGAAAAAATGTATTAGTCCTACAACTAGTTCCAGTACACATGCCTATACTTGTACTACTTTGGCGTTACGAACAATAATTTTTGTTTGAAATTGTCACCTCCAGAGCTAGTTGTGTGAAAGTGTTATCCAGTACCCATTCTAAAATGGTTCTATAACTACTTTTTTCATCAATGATTGTTGCTCGAAATTGTTACATTCAGAACTAGTGCTATAGAAGCTTTAGGCAACGGTTTCCGAACCTGTTTTCTTATTTCTTCTTCTGATTCTTATTCCTAAAGCCCACTTTTAAATCCAATTTAATTTTTAAATACTTGTTTTGAAATTTGTGAAATTTGTTTATACAAGTTTTTTTAAGCAGTTCTAGGAAGTCATTCGAAAACCATTAATTTGTTCTCAGAAGTAATGTAGAAGTCATGCAGAATTAGTTTTTAAGCACTAGTTCTCTAAAACATTATTTAAATTGAATTTAGAAGCACAATTAGATTCTACAAAATTTGGTATCAGAATTAGTTGTGATGGCACTAGCAGTGTTGTCAAGACTTGAGAAAAAAAGCTAAATATAACTTTAAAAAGCTAATATTTGCTAAATACCTCAAAAAATAAAGACAGAAAAAAGCTAATATATTGTATTATTAAATAAACACATTTATTTTTTAGTTCTCCTTAAGTTTTGCTATTTCTTGAAGATATATTAGTGAATTTATATATTAAACATAAATATTTCCTATGGATTTTTAAAAAATAATGACAAAATTCTTCTAGAATTTGTAGCCACAGGCGAAAATTATATATGAATATATAATTTGTAAATTTTTAGCCTTTTTAAGCTATAGTAAGACTAAAAAAGGAGGGGAAAAAAGCTAGAAGCTAAAACAAAAATTTTGAAGCTAAAAGAAAAATAAAAAAGGCTAAATTAGCAACACTGTCATAAAAGAATCTGAAGTGATTCTGATTACATCAATTCTAGAACTAACGTACTAACGTCTATACTAGCCTTTTTCTTGTTCGCACATGAACAAAACGTCGGCAGAGAAATACACACAATATTTTCCATTTTGTTTTGAGTGGGCAGAACATTTGTCGAACAAAACAAAAGTGTCACTACGATACTTTTGCATTCAGCGGCTCTTCTTCCGCATACAAAATGACGTTTGAAGGCAGACATGGTTGCTCGAACAATTGTGCGAACAACGGTGTGCTAACATGAACATGTTGGGTTCACACTATCCAAATGCATGTGAGCACAAAATTTTGTTCATTGCTCGAACATGAAAAAAACGGGTGTGGACAGCGCGTAATGATTTTAGAACATATTCTAAAATTTTTCCTGGGTATTATTATAATTATTTTTTTTTAACATTTCAATTTATAATTTTTATTGTCTTTTAGTTAATAGTTTCATTCTAAGAATGTTGACATGAGTAAAAAATACTGGGAATCCCTTGAGCTTAAGAAAACAAACAAAAAATTTAGTCACGAAAATTTTACTACCGAATAAATCACTTCAAAAATTCTTAGAAATACATTTTGGGTTTGAGGAGAATAGTAGTGATCATAAAATAAATATTTCATATATAAACAATGTTTGTGTTGTCTAAAATTAGACTGTAATAGCATTAGACTGTAATAGCAAAACTTATTTAAATTCTATTAATATAGAAAATCTATGCAAAAATTTTGAAAGCTTTTCCCATAAGATAACAAAATTTTATTTTAATAATATTTAAAGGAATGTAATTAATATATTTTGTAATTTTCTTTAATCAATCAATATGATTAAAAAATAGAAACTGAATAAAATAACATTTTAAAAATTTTTAATGCTTAAGTGGGGGTTCACACACAGCAATTTTTCTTGCCGCAATTATGGATTTGTAGACGATAGCGGTAAAGAAAATATAAGAGTTTAGTATTCTCTTTTCGTCTCTCTCCTATAAACTCAGAATTGCGACAAGAACAATTGCTATGCTGTCACTAAAATGTTTTACAAATAGTATTTATAAGTCTTTAAAAGTTTTAAAATTTCACATTATGTAATCTTTGCTAATAAAGCTTTCAACTAAGAATAAATTAATAAAAAATTAAGTACAATTTTAATAAAAAATTATTATGTAAAATATTGATTTTATAATTATACAAATTTTACTGAATCTGTAATGAAACGATATTTTTAAACATGATTTTATAACAATAATTATTAATTAATGAGAAAATTTTAACTAAATTTTAGTTGTACAAATTTAAAGCAGTGTTGCCAGATTAGGAGATTTTTTTGCAAATTAGGAAAATAAATTTTCATTGAGGCTTGACTTTTTTATAGTAAATTTTCGATGATTTTTTATAAATAGTTTTCGATAATTTTTTATAGGAATTTTATAAAAAAATTTCTTTTTATAAAAAATTTTCAATATTATTTTTTTAAGTCGGGGCTCACACACAGCAATTTTTCTTGCCGCAATTCTGACTTTGTAGACAAGAGAGGTAAGTATTCACTTCTCCTCTCTTTTCAATAACCTCAGAATTGCGGCAAGAAAAATTGCTGTATGTGAAACCGGGCTAAGAGAAATTTTTGATAAATTTTGTTTTTATAAGAAATTTTCGATAAATTTTCTTTTTATAGGAAATTTTCTATACATTTTCTATTTGGATGAAATTTTCGATAAATTTTTACTTTTATACAAAATAAATAAATTATCATTTTATACAAATTTAAAGCAGTGTTGCCATATTAGAATAATTGTTTACAAATTGGGATATTGAAATTTCATTGAGGATTGACTTTTATAAAGTGAAAATAAAATTTATAGTAAATTTTCGATAATTTTTTTTATGGGAATTTTATAAATAAAATTCTTTTAATACAAAATTTTCAATATATTTTTCTAAGAGAGAAAATTTTTGATAAATTGTATTTTTATATGAAATTTTTGATACATTTTCTATTTGGTTGAAATTTTCGATAAATTTTCTTTTTATACAAAATTTTCGATAAATTTTTACTTTTATACAAAATAAATAAATTTTCTTTTTATACGAAATTTTCGATAAATTTTCTTTTTATTTGAATTTGTCGGCAAATTTTATACTTAAGATTTTATAACATAAATTTCGTTAATATATAATTTTATATCTCATGAGAAATATTACTAATGGATTGAGATACGTTCAAGAAATTTTCGCCAATTTTAAAATTAATATAAATCAGTTTAATTTTTTAAAAAAATCCTGAGATTTAATTAAAAAATCTTCAAAATCAAGTAAATTTTGATACCCTCTAAGACAAGGGTTCTCAAAAGATCTTGCATCGCTACCCCTTTTTGACATTACAATGCAATCGGGCCCCACTACAATTTTAAAAATAATTTAAAATGTTTTGCAAATATAAATTAATTAAAAAATAATGATAAGATTTATTATATTATTTTTGTTCCATGAGATCTTTAACTTAAGATAAGATAATAATTCTCTGCGTAAGAAAAAAATGTATAAAATGAAAATAGTTTTCGAAGCAGATTAATTTCACTGTATTTTGATTCAAAATTATATTGAAAAAATTGGTCATATTTATTAGTTTAGTTATTCTTTGGAAATAAAAGTAATCGGAATTTTGAAAACGCTCTCACTCTTCCGGCAAATGTTAACAATCTTATTTCGTTGCAAAAATTATGATTTTGTGATTTTATGACCGAAAAAATGTATGCACTATTTTTTCTCTAAATATTAAATTATTAAATCGAAACAAATTTAAAAAACACAAAATTGTGTATTTAAGAGTATTTTTTAATATATCTTCGCGACCCCGCAGAAATGTCCTTACGGACCCATTGTAGGTCGCGGACCCCCATTTGAGAACTGTTGCTCTAAGACCAGTATTATATAAACAGCTTGGTTTAAATTTTTTTCTAATGAAAGCTTAGAACTGTCTCTAAGAAGTTGAATATAATATGAGATCTATTTTATATTTTAAACTGATCAATGAACACATTTGATTATTATCTATTAATATTGGAAGATAATTTTGATACAAACATTTTGAGGGATTTTATTTGTTTATGACCCATTTTTATATATTTAAAGAGAGGATATTTATAATCGAATTGAAATTAAATAATTTATTTTTTATTTTTAATTTCATATTCATTTCATATATTTATTTTTATTACAAAAAGTACCATAAATTCCTCGTAAACTTCGGTACTTAAAGTAGCATCTTTAAAAAAACACTTCAAGAAACGTGTAGTAATTTACTTACACTCGATCTTGAAGATGATCCTAAATTAACGTCATCAAATTTAATTATGGGGTATTTCCATAATTATAGACAAATTTTTAAAAAACAAAAATATGAATTATACATATAATTTTATACATATTTATATACAAATTAAATTGCATTGAATTCATTTAAAATAAAATATAATAAAATTATTGATTGATCGTTTGGTATGATTGTCGTAAAAGGCCACAGCAAAAGTAATTGTAATGGTAATAACAATGGAGGAGCTTTTAGCTGTTATTTTATATACAAATATATGTATATAATATTATACATATTGCTTCAAAACACAACTAACAAAATTACAAAAACAGTTTTCGTAATAATACAAACAAATTGTTTGCTTTTATAAAATATATACAAACTACAACAACAATAACAATTTAATAGAGTCTTTGAAAATAATGATGATGAAAAAAAATCACCAGAAAAACCAAAAACTTATTTCAGTTCAAGCCTTGTTTATCAGCCAATATATTGTCAGTCAGTCATTCATTCATTCAGTTTCCCCTCTTTAAAATTATATTGCAAAATTTTTAAATATATATTTTTTTTGTATAATTTTCTTTACTTTTTTCTTGTATGTTAAAGTGCGTTTTGTTGTAGTTGCAGTTAGTAGTTGTAGTTGAAGTCGCCTTCAGATGTTGTTGACGATGATATAAGCACTTGTTTGAGCTCCGTTAAACCGGTCCTCTCCAAAAATAAAATATAAACTATGTACAATTGCAAAAAAAAAAACAAAAGTATTTAATTTTATTTTGCTAAATGTTATCTTTTTGGTTTTTTATTGTATATATTTTCTTATTATTATTATTTTTAATTTATACACCAACAACACTTTCGTTTTAAAGACAATTTACCGCTTTGAATTTAATAAATTACTTTTCGTTTTGACTATTCGCGTTAAACTGATACAATACGAATTCGACTTGAAGCATTAAAAGCTGGTTTAAAAGTCGCCCATCTGAAAAAGCTTTTAGTCGTCACACTTCCAATGAGGGGGGTATCAAAAAGCTTTGGAATAGAGCTTTTTAGTTTAAATAATTACACATTGTAAAATGTTGTTTTAACCCTAGGAAATGCAGTGAGGTTTGTTGGGGAATATATTTTAAATGGAAATGTTAAATTATTCAATATTTAATTGGAAGAATTATTTGCAAAAAATTACTATTTCAATTTTATATAAAAAGTATTATTAATTAATGAATTTAAAAAAAATTAATTAATGAATTCATAAAAATAAATGTTTAATACAATAAAATATATTTACACTTTGGGTATTTTTATGTTATATGGAATCATAACATTTGTCAAAACATAAGCAAATTTTTGAATTAAATTTTTTACATTATTCCAAACCTTCTTAACAACCAGGGAAACCACATTTAATATGCAATAAAAACGAAAAATATCGTAACCGTCAACATTTTCGAAATTCGTGTTTTAATGAAGATTTATAATTTAGTGTATCTGTCAAGTGTCAATTCAGATTTATAACTCTACGTCTCCACAAAGAATTTTTTATTTCCTAACATAAGAAATAATGTCGGCAGAATAACTGGAATGAAATTTTATTTCCAACATTTTTATTTTTTTCTCCGTTTTTATTATTTTTATTGACTTTTTTAAACAAAATTAATTTATTTTCCATCTTTGTTTTGTTAAAAAAAATTAAAAATTTGAGAAAAGTATAATCAATTTGACAGCTTATGTTAAACATTATTGCTGTGCTTTGTGGTTAAACATTTATTGCGAAATAGATTGCGCAATAGATTTCTCATTGGTCCACACGTAACATTTTGAAGAGAGAGATAGAATTTGACAATTAAGGGATGGAGAAAACGTAGATGAGAAATTTTTATTTAATTTTGTCATCTGTTTATTTTATTTGTCCGTTTAAAACAAAATTAATTTATTTTCCATCATTGTTTTGTTAAAAAAAATTAATATTAAAAAATAACAATAAATATAAACAGTTTATGTTAAACATCATTGTGTTTATTACGAAATCTTATTAGTCCACAATAGAATTCTTATTAGTCCACATGTAACATTCGGAAGAGAGAGATAGAATTTGACAATTGCGAACACAAAAATGATAATGTGTAGACTAGGAGTAATAAATTCGATGAAAAATTCATAATTAAAATATGTGTGATAACCAGGGAAACCAAAATATGCCTTAAAATGAAAACAAACACAAAACAAGCAAAACATAATTGTAATTCCTGGTTTTATATTATTGTGAGCAGTAGTTTAACAAGTAATTGTCATTTTGTAGATGTGCGAGTACTTTAAAATTACGCTATGGGTAACACATTCACTTTATATTCATATACCTCAATAATCCAATTTCTAATAAATACAATTATAAAGAAAAATATATTGGTGAATGAATATATTGTGCTTATTTAAATCAATACTTTTGTATTCAATAAATAACTGAAAACAATCAGCATCAAAAGAGTCACCTTGTAATATGAAGTAAAATTCACTAAAATAATAAATTCTTAATGTGGCAGCCCTAATCATAGATGTCATTCCCAAACGCACCCAATAAACAGCTGTTTAATGTAAATATTTACATAAACAACGTACAAACAAAAAATGCTAAATGAAATTCTTAAAATTAAAAACTTTGCATGTCTTCTATATAATAAAAGTAATAAAATAATTAAGCGTGAAATAAATTGTAAAAAAACTGAGAACATGAAGTTAAATATTTTAAAAGCAAAGAGAACCAAATGACACTGTGCAGTTGCAATTTAGAAGTTGCACGGTAAGGACACGTTTTCCATTAAAACAAATTCATTCAAGTATTGTCGCTGCCGTGTAAATAGTAAGAAATATTTTAAAGTAATTAAGGAAAAAGTTGCAAAAAATATATTATAGTTAAACGGAAATTTTAAGGCGAGAGTTTAAATAAAACGATTGTTTGAAAACATTAAAAAACAAAGACGGTTACAGTTTGAATTGTGTTTGTTTTAGCAACTGGTGGTTGCGACAAAATTTGTTTTTTATGACCACATGGTGTGTGTTGGTGTGACTCAGTATTTTGAATTTATTTAAATTCTAATAAAACACGCCAACTTTTTAAAAAGCAACAACTATTAGCTACATAATTTAAGATTATTTGGATTAAAAAAGAAAAACGGAAAATAAATAAAAAAAAAACAAAAGTAACAAATCAAAGAATAATAAAATGTCCGTTTATGCCTGGGTAAGTTTCATCAATTTAACTTAAAATTTGAATTGCAAATTAAAATGGCTTTATTATATACACTGCACTACTCGTTATTTATGGTCAAATCCAATAAGTGTTTTGATTTCTTAGTTTTTAAAAACTAAATGAAGAAACTAGCTGGAAAGCTCTAAAACTTTTTTAAAGCAAATAGAAAAATAATATTTTCATTCCGTTCATAGTTAAAATCCCAACAAATAAAGAAATATTATTAGGATATCATTAATGAAACCTAAAAGTTATTAAAAGGCTTTTATTGCAACTACAACTAGCGTTAAAGTTAAGAACGTTGGGCTAAACAGTACTGATAATGAGGATTGATTCAAAATTTGAAGTTTGTATTTTATAAAAAGTTTTGTGAAAATAATATAAGTTATAACTTTTTGCTATATTCACTCAAATTTAAATACTATTTTTAAAATTTTAATAAATATAATTGAAATGAAATTTTGAATATATTTCTTTACAAATTTGTTAAAAATATATTAAAAAAATAGAACTTATTCTGAAATCATTATTTCTACAAAATTTTTATATTAAAATGAGAACTTTCATTTGACATTCTGAAAGCAACAACTTAAAACATGACTTAAAATGAGGTTTTTCATTTCAGTTTTAGAAAAAATAATTAAAATTCATTTTTTTCCAATTCAAAACATGAGAATTTCAATTCAAATTATACTTTTTCAATTACAATTTACAAAGGTATCTATTATAATAAGATTTCTCTATTAGTTTCAAAAAATAGCAATTAAAACTAACATTTTGCATAAAATTTTACTAATCAATAGAAAATATGACATTTAATTTAAAACTAAGTAAAGATTATTTGGACTTAAAATTTTAAAAATGACTATTTATGATAAAAAATTAATTAATACCCAAAATATTCTCTTCTTTAAATAAAGTGTTTGACAATACAAAGGAAACTTTTCCTCATTTTTTTTAAATGGAACAAAATTCAAAATATTTTTTTTTGGAGTACAAAGTATGTATATACTTTTATTTACTTAAATCAACAAAAAATTAAGAACATAAATTATTAAATTCTAATAATACAAAACAAAATTAAAATTAT
>MINK01011127.1:533-12358 GCA_001735545.1 Phormia regina
TTGTTTACTTATACTTATTCATGTATAAACTAAATGAGAATTATAATACTGGTTGGGTACAAGGCAACATAAGTTAAACAACCAATGTATTTATACCATATGTGTTTATTTCCAGTAGAGGCGTTCAGTGTAATTACTTATTACTAATTGGGTATTCAATATATAAATATATAGCTGGAGATAATTACTAATGTTAATATTGTAATATGTATATTAAATATATTAATGAAATATAATATTAATATGGGAAATGTAAAATAATTTTAGAAATATGAACGTGAAAATAGTAATGTTGGGTGTATTATTTCCACTTTACATCCCGCTCCTATTTCGGAGAGCGATGCTCTAATCGGTAGACCGATATAATTTCTTCATGTGTGGGCGAGCTTTTAGTCCGATGACCCGCATTATCTGTTACGGTAATATCTACTTCTCCGAGGAGAAGCTCAGCCCTTAATACTAAAATATATTAAATTATCTTAAATTAAGAAATAAAATACTATTATCTGTGCTGTTCTACAGCTTATTTTTTTTATTTTTCTAAATTTAATCCAATCATCTCCACTGTCTTTTCATACCTTTGGCATTAGAGTCAGGCTGTTCATCGAAAATCCGTACCTTTGCCGGGGTAAACCCGGCCCGACGGATGAGAAACTGCATATGTCGAGGCTTCTTTGATGGCCGGTGTATCTTAATATCCCGGAATACCTCTTCCTCGCTGAACCTCGGGTAGGTGTGACGATTCTCATCAAGAATCCGTACCTTTGCCGGAGGAAACCCGCCCCGACTGGTGAGATACTGCATATGTCGTAGCTTCTTTGATGCCCAGTGTATCTTAATGTCCCGGAATACATCCTCCTCGCTGAATCTCGGGTAGGTGTGACGATTCTCCGAAGCTCTTTTCTTGGTTTTCTTTGGTGCTCTCGAAGTCGACTGCCCATCCTCTGCGGTGTTAGGCTTTGAGGGTGATGGTAGAGGTGTACTGGATAATAGCGGTGGCGTCGCTGTACGTCGACTTCCTGTGGTAAACACCGGGATAGGTTTTCCAACCTCGGTGGTGGGCCGATGTCATTGGTTAAGTTACCGAACCGGCCTGGGATTTGACATTGTGAGCGATCCTGACTCGACGCGATACTTGGCTAATATAGGAAAGATGCGGTGGTTGAGATGATGGATTTGGAGGTGGCCTAATTTGGATATAATCCTAGGTGTGGCTTCAAGAGGCGGTACGTAAGCGGGTTTTACAGCCCTTGCCGCTGCCGAAGAAATAATTTTTCTGGGGTCTGTCCACCTCGCCTCGCTGAATTCAGGCTAAGAACTGATGTTGTGATTGTAAACCAACTTCCTTTTATACCCTTTTATTTATATTAACTAAATGAGAATTAAAGCCAAATTTCAAGTTTGAGCCTCTATTGGTTATGAAGTAAAACTCATTTTTTGTATGTTAAATATTTACAAAAATTATTATTTTTTTTTATTTTTGAGCACTTTAAAAAATAAATTAAAATTTTATATACAAAATTTGATTTCAGTTCATATTTTGCTACATAACTTCTGAAACCAATGAGTGTCCAACATGAAATTTTGCGCAAGCATAAAGTACAGTTATATTAATATTATTTAGCACTTTAAAAATATCGCTTTTGGAGATGTAATGATTTATTTCTTGTAAGTCTTATTTTGACCTTTACACTTTCGAACTAAAGTGGCTCACTATATATAATTTTTAAGATAATTTTCTTGTTTTTAAAATTACACTAAAATTAACTTTTTATTTTCTATAGCTTAGAAATTATTAATAATTGGGATTTATTTTTGTCCATAACACCTAAACTAAATAAGCCTCTAAATTGAAATTTTATATCCATATGGTGAAAATTTATGTCAACCACATATAATTTTTAAGAATTTTAAAAATACCGTTTTTTTCTCTACAACTTTGAAGTTTTGATGTAAAAAACTATGTATATATCGTTATGAAAGTAATATCTTTGCCTATAATATGCAACAACAACTAAAGATCTACCATTGTATATTAAAGAAATTATTAGTAGTTAAATAGATATTAATTTGTAAAGTTCTAAATATTTTTTCGTCATATTTCCATACCGCGAAGAAAACTGGGTCTGAAATTTCATGCTTCGGAAACACTTGCAATGGTCAATGCCCGTCTTGTCAGTTGGCTGTCCATGTAAAGCAATAAATACAGTTCTCAATTTTTAAGATAATTTAACGAAATTTCATAATAATTACCTTAAAAATATGTATGTTTTAATGAAATTTAGAACAAATAAGTTTAATGTATTTGTAAATCTATATGTCGAAGATCTGTCCATAATTGCCTATATAAAAATTACTTTAACGTTCATAAATCCTATAAAAATATTCTGAATAAGTAACAATTTATCCTTGAGTTATTTATTTTAAGTGTAGCTTCCACCAGTGTTGCCAGTGAATATTTTTAAAAATACCTACACTTGAAACAATTTTCCCAATACCTTTTAGCACTTAATAAATAAAATATTGCTTAAAAACTATTAATATATATTATACAATAACTTTGGAAAAAATACATACAAATTATAATAATTTGAATGTTGATAAACAAGTTTATAGTAATTAATATATATTGTGTGTAAAATTACTTATATGTATAAGACGCGTGATATAGAAGTTGTCAAAATTTTATTTTAAATATAATTAAAAGCAGAAAAAACGTTATTTTTGTTAAAAAAAAATCCCTTATTTAAATTGCTAGAAGATAGAAAATAAAGCAAGTAATCATATATTGACGTCAAAGACTTCTCATTTATAAGCAAATAAGATTATTCTGAAGGTTATAAAGATTATAAAAAAATTTACCTAAATATGTCAAAATCAAAGTTTTCAAGTTTCTAGAAATTGTAATAAAAAAGAAGCCACAATAGGTAAAAGTATACAGTGGTCCAAAAACCATCTTATTATGGTTCCACTTCTCATTATATTTGTGCTCATTTTTTAGTTTTGTAATTTATGTAGTTGTTGTATTAATAAAATATTCCTTAAGTATTTGTTTATTCCATTTGTTTTTATAACTTATGAGAGTACACCTGGGGTGCTTTGCTGCCTATATAAATTTGAATTGAAATAATGAAAAATTCTAACTTGTAATAATCAAATTTATTTTATTACAACTGGTCCAGTTGGTTTTTATAAAAACATAACAACAATGAGACAATGTTTTAAATGGGAGAGTTGTATATACATGTGATAATATACAGTTAAATAAATTGAGTGTATATTTTACCAAATTTTATAAAGATCGGTCAATAATTTATCATAGTTCCCATATCATTAAATTGTAAAACAGAAACAAAAACGTTAATTATTTCCCGTAGCCCTCATACAAATTAGGACTAGAAAACATACTAATATTAAAAATCCTATTAAAATCTCTTTAAAAAGATTACTTAATGAAAATCTTCGTTCAAAATTAAATATAGTTCAAAATAATAACTTTTATTTAAAATATTTTAAATGATGCTAGGATTTTAAGTTTTACTTATATGATAGTAAATTTTCTTATATAGTAAATATTATAGTAAATTTACAATATATGAAAAATATAAATTGTTTTGATATTTAAATGCGATATTAGAGAAATCAAAATACTTAAAATAATTTAACTCAATAGATATTTTTTGTGTAAATTTCTTTTAGTCAACAAGTAAAATTTTTATTTATTTATTTATTTATTTATTTTTTTCAGTAGAATGTTTGTATTTATTAATTTTTAACTCAACAAAAAAGTTTTTTAATGCAAGTAATTAGCTCTATTGCGGAACAAATAAAAATTTTTCTCTGTACAACACGTACTCTTGAATATAACAAAATTAAGAGAAAAAGTTAGATAAGAGAATTTTTATTTGCAACTGAAGCAAAAAATTAGATACATAGAGTGTTAATTATTTTGTAAACATAACTAAACAAATATCTGTTGATTGTTGATAAGAAATTGTTTTTTTTTCAAACAAACGTTCATATACAGACATGTATATGCACATAACAGAGGTGTCAAAAATGTTTTCAAAGTTCCAAGTTTGAACAAAAAAAAATCGCTAGCGTTGAAGAAAACACTAACAGATTGTGTTGCTTTTAGAATATTTTTTAAAGTAACAAGTTTCCTTTTTTAAATAGTTATTTTTAAATTTAAGACTCAAATCATTAATATTATTTTTTTATAGAAATCGAAAATGATACTGTGCTTTTCATTTATAAGAAATGAAATAAGGGAAATCCATACTGCTTGGCAAAAAGATAATATGTTATTATTATATTTTGAGAATAAATTTTTTAAATTTCTATTCAAACTTTATTGGATCAAATTTAAAAAAATTTTTGCATATTTCCACAAAGAAAAATGTAAAAAGGTAATTTAATTACAAAATTGCTTTACTAATTAATTTTTAATTGATTTTGCTCCAATAATCAAAATTATTATAATTATGTATAACTAAAACCCAGCAAAGACTTACTTATGGCTGGCAGTTACGAATTTTCTTTACAAATAATGACTTTTGTAATATTTTGAGATTAATGAGTTATTGTATAGATTTTGTGAGCTTTATCATTTACATTGGGGATTTGTTTTGGGAAAAAAAGCTGCAACTTTTACGTTTGTTGGCAAGAGGTGTCCAGAAGCAAGCGGGGTAAAAAAGTTACACGTCATTGCAATGCTAAAAATTCCATGAATTTTTTTTAAATTTATTTTTAATTTTTCTGATTTGTTGTATTTTCGTTAAACATTTTTTAAAAACTTTCTCAATAGAAATTTATGTGTGTAAACGTATAGGGGTTCTGAAGCAACTTTAAAACAAAATATCATAAACAAACCCTGCGATAATAGGCTCATATATGAAATTACCCTGCAGGAAATTTGTGGCAATTGCAGTAATGAACCGGTCCCTTAGTACCAATTGACATCTAACTCGTCACCAAAGTTCCAATTGAGAACCATTTGACACTAACACACTTACTATTTAACATTGATAGGCAATTCATAACGTTCCTGTTAAGTGATTCAGCGAATCGCGCGTAATTACAATAATTTTTCCTATTTGTTCTGTTAAAAAATCAACATTTTAAAAGAATAACAACAAATTTTAAATTATTGCTTAGCATTGTGTTTAAAGTTTAAACATTAATTGCCAAATAGATTGTTCAATAGATTTCTTATTGGTCAACACGTAATATTTTGAAGAGAGAGATAGAATTTGACAATTGCGGACACAAAAATGTTAACGTGTCGATTCGGAGTGCCACCACCGACATTAACGATAAAATATTAAATAAAAAATTAACATATTTAATAAAAATAATAATAAAAAATGTTTAAAAAGTAATTAATTACCGAGTTTTTATTATATTTATCGACTCTGAAGCTGTCCCCTTGGACCAGTCCTGTGACCTGTCCCATGGGTCTTTATAGCCACCTCCAATGACAACCTCATCTAAAAGTAACAGGTTCGGGAACTGGGACTGGTAAATAGCTCTGAGAACCTGTCACATAACTTGTTTTGAACCTGTTCTCTTTACTCTAGGGAACGTATGTAGGTAATTTTTGATTTCTAACTGCTTCCTAGACAAAAGTTTTATGAAAATCTTCCATAAAAGTCACCAACTAACAAATATATATGAAAATAAATCATTCAATTAAAAACTTGCTCAAATTTACACGTCTCACCAAAATGATTATATCAATAACTAAAAACAATACAAAAGGCAAAACAAAAAAATATTTGCAATTAATCAATTAATTAAATCAATCAAGTATATGACTAAATGAATTAAAAATATGTATAGGAAACACAGTCATACTAAAATTTATTTCTTATTTTCTTTAGCATATTCTTTACATTTTGATAAAAATTTAAACAATACGGTAATAATTTTTTGTGATTACCGAAAAAAGCAATTAAAATTTACCGGCCGAATCTATATATCCACCCAGCAAAAAAACGTTCAAAAGCTTCTAAAAAAGAACATTTTCACCACTTTAAAAGTGGAACAAATATTTTGAAAGTTTTTAATAATTACTTTCAAGAAAGTGAGAATAAAAAAATGCTTAATAAATTCTAAAAAAAAATTAAAAATTTTATAAATTTTAATGCATTTTATTATTTTTTCATAAGGCTAAAACCGAATTTTTGTTTAAAAATTGTATAAACATAGTTTTAAGGGAAGTAATTTAAAAGCAATGAATAAGAAGTACAACAGAAGAACATCATGACAATGAAAACCATGGGTTAAAAAAATAACTTTTTCAAGTTTTTTTCACCACTAAGTGCTTCCTTCCAATGACAACACAATGTTAAATTCATGGCTTTTTGAGTTGCTTTTTTGCTGGGTCACCATCAAATTCTTCAAATATTACAATATTATATTACTTTGTTTCTTTTGTTTTGCGTTAAAAGAAATATCATATACTTTAGCTAAGTAGTTCCTCATATAACAAAATAAATAAAAAGTAATGAAATATTTCATATTTAAAATTCTTAAATTTTATAAAATATTTACATTTAAAATGTTTCTGGCAGTGAATGAAACTGTAACGTACAACCAACAACCACTCCTTTTTTCGGTTTTCCTTGTAAATTTATGCAAATAAGAATCGTCGCTGTTATAGTTTAAAAAGCAAAAAGTTTTACTGCATTAAAAAGTATTTAACAAGTATGAAACAGTTTATTATATTACAATAATTTTAGCTCTCCATTCTTTACCGCATTCACCGACACCAGCTACAATACTCTTATGTGGCATAATCATTACTATCCGACCGTGCTTCATATTATTTATCAAAAAACAAGCATTTATATTTAATATTAGAATTAAAATCATGGTACTATTTAGTAAATAAGAGAAAATGTGTTGTTCCAGTTGCTCAACATTTTCTACTGTTTTTATTTGGTTTGGTTTGATTTCCGTCCTGGTCTCTACTTTCCTAGCCATCACTCTGGCAGAAGTTTTTGTTTTGTTTATGTGTATATGAACCGAATGCTTAAGAAGGCTGCTGGTTAGTTAAGTTTTAATTGTATTAAATTAAAATTCATTAAGGTTTTTACTGTTTTATTAGAGAAAATATAAGAAAAAAAACATCGAGACAAAACAAAAATTAAAACATATTTTATGAATGTATAATTGCGAACTAAGTTTACACAAAACACATTTTACAAAATTAGGGCATCAAATTAAAGGCTAATACATTTTGAAAATTATAAAGATATTCTGAAGTTATATAAAAGGCATCATCTTCTATTGAGTTTATCATTACGCATGTAACATATCCAAAAAATAATGATTTAAAATAAAGTATATTTTTCTAGATCCTGGTAAGATTTTTAGTCGATCTAGTTATTATATCTGTCCCAGAATTGCATTGAAAATGGGAAAAATCAATTGATATCTTTTTAAGAAACGTATGTAAGTTAATGAAATTTTCAGGTTCAGTTTCGGGGAATTAAAAAATGTAATCTAATTTGCTTTTTTTTCAAAAGTTTCGCAAAACAGTGAATTAAAAAAAAACGAAAATTTGCGAAATCATAGTCTTGTTTCAATAACTGACGACTTTTTATATTAAAAAGATCACCCTACCGTTGTAAAAGGCGTGGCTCATTAGATATTTTTTTACGTGCTTAACCAATATTGGGGCTATTGTCAATATGTTTTTTTTATCTCGGCTTTGACATATTTAAAATTACGAAAACAAATAAAAAAATTTCAGAATTGACAAAATTTTGTATAGGGGTTGAGGGGCAACCCATATACAAAAGCAAAAATGAAGCAACAATGGGTGTCCATTGTAGCTTCATTTCATATTATTCTGATGATATCTCTTAAACAAAAGCGTATACCATAATGAAATTTTGTACGGTTAGTTCGAGTGTCGATATAAACTCGGAAATAAAACATAGACATGGTCAGCCACTTTTACTGCGTGCCTCTCATATAGAAAAAAAAAATTAGAAAAACGTGGTGTTCGCTGTAACTTAATTTCATAGTTCTCTTCTGATATCTCTTAAACAAATCTAATACGATAACGAAATTTTGAAGCGATAGTTCGTATGTTGTTATAAACTTGGAAACCACTCTTAAACAAAAGCACGAACGATAACGGAATGGGGTGGTCCGCCTTCCTACAATATAAGGTAAAATATCAAAGAAATTTTGTACATATAATTGAAGGACCTATGTAAAATTTGGTGTGGTCCTCCCACTTTACCGCCCACCTCCCATATGGACAAAATATAGGGTATCCATTGTATATTTATTTCATAATTATCGGTTGATATTTCTTAAACAAAAGTATATACGATTTTCATTTTATACTTTTCTGTTGATATCTATTGGATAAAATATGAGCTTGGTCCTCCCACTTTATGGCCCACCTGACATATAATGTATAATATGAAAAATTTGATGATGGGTGTAATAGATTGGGCCGAGCCGAATATAACATTCGCACTTGTATTATTAAAGAAAGTTTATTGACATCGTGAACCGTTTTGAAGATATATTATTTTAAGCAAAAAAGTGGTGAATGCACCACAGTCTACTCTATGTAAAATAAAAAATGATTTTTAAGATATTCCATCTGAATTTCTGACATTTTATATTGATGTTATTCCTTTGGGAGTATTTAATTTGATTTTTCTTCACTTAAAATAATTTTTCCTTCAGCTATAAAATATTTAATGATAATGATCTTTTTGAACAAATTTTTTACAGAATATTAATAATATGCAATATTCTTTCACATAAAAAGAAAAATAATAAATTTCAAAAGTCCAAAAATATTTACGACCCTAATGTACTCATGTGTAATTCAAAATATGTAAATGATAAAAATTGTGCCACACGTATGTAGTTCATTTTATATGTTATTTTACAAATCCAAATATTTTATTCATATTAAAATATTTTAATCAATTTAATGACTTGCTGTTGTTGTTATTTTTTTGTATTACAGAATATATATTTAACTAAAAATGCTGGTATATTTGAATATTTTTCGTTAAAGAGTTACAAAATTTGTCTGTCAATATAACCTATCAGATTTTGTTCAATGTAAAAATACTGCAAATATTAAATGTTCCGGCAGCAGGTTGACCTTTTCAATTAAAACACTTACATAGGTTAGACAAATTTGCAACAATTACTTCCAATTTTGGCTAAAAGTAACAAAAGCCTTTATATGCTTAAAATATATGCCATAACCATGTTTAACATTTTTTTGCTTTCAAACTCACCTGCTGTGAACGAGTGTACGATATTGATTGGTTAAAAACTAAAAGACTAGCCAGTAGTAAAAAATTAAAGGCTTCTATTGTACAGGCCTTCTATTACATCTTATTTAATTTGCAGTTGCCTGTGCTAACCACCCTCTTTTAAAAAAGCATTTAAAATGCTTTAGTATTGATTTCTAAAATATTCGATAGAATATTAGACTTCCCTTGTGTAAGAAGGATATTTTTTGTAATATATTTTGTATTTTTACTGTATTTTGTTTTAGTCAACAAAAAATCTATGTATTAAAAAACAGCGGCTTAATTCCCTTCTCTTAGAAGGTAAGAAAGATAACAATTTATTTTGCTCTAATAAAAACATACAAAAAAAAAAAAAAAAAAACTTTAAAGAACCATTGCAAAAACACTATTAAAATTCAAAGTGAAAATGGCAAACAATTGAGTAGGTTGTGTTTTCCTATGTAAATTTTATTTTTATTTTTGTTGTAGGTTTTTTACAAAATCTGAATTCTTTAAAAACTTAAATTTTTTCAGGAGAGCTAAACAATTAACNNTTTCATCTACAGATTTTATCTTACAGATTACTTAAATTAATTATATAACATAAATAAATTTAATTTAAACTTATCTTTATTCACATTAAAATTTAAAAGAGGAGAAATGCTATTATATATTTATATATAATAGCATTATAAAACATAATTTTAAACATCTTGTAATTGGTTCATTTATAGCATAGTTGGTTCTATGAAGCGTATCATGAAATATACGGTTTCTTTTCAGGTCTCTTGGTGGATTACACAAATTAACATAATCATTTAAATCAGAAAATCATTTTTGTAAAAATTTTTTGAATGCGCTCTAATCGATCTGATTCTTTTTTATAAAATGGACACCAAATTATTGAGCAATATTCTAAAATGCTACGGACAAATGAAACATACAATGATTTAAGTGTAAATGGGTCACTAAATTCTCTTGAATTTCTCCTTATAAATCCAATCATTGAATAAGCTCTAGAACTGATGTAATCAATATGATGATTAAATGATAACTTTGCATCAAATATAACTCCCAAATCTTTAAATTCAACAACATTATTTCCTATTTACATGGCTTGGCATTGAAGACAAGACCGTGTCTCCACCCAGACAAAAAGAAAATAGAACGCAATATATAAATAAATAAATAATATTTATTTCGCTTTATATTTATTTATTTTTTTTTAATTAATATTATGGCAGCTTTCCCGCAGTTAGTTCAAATCGATAGTGATTTTTGCATCGTGCTTGACTTTTCTGTTGTCATGATATTCATTTATGTAAGAGTTTCTTGATTCTGTGTTTGAGTATATGGTTATGAGTCTTCTGTTTGTTTTATTTGTCTAGTTCTCCCTCTCCTTTTCTCCATGATCCGTCAGTACTCCCAGCAAAGATACTAATATAATGGCTCTTCACTACATACACATTAGATGAATAACTCTTAATTTTAACACGGTGATGTTATCAGGGGCAACTATTTACTATATATTATTACTGGTAGGGATTTTAGAAAGTCATTATAAAAACTAATTACTTTCAAGCTTTTTAATAACTCATTAATTTTAAAGTATTTCATGAATAGTAACTAGTTATATTATCGCTTACAAATAAGTTCTGAAGTATGTGAAAATAAACAGCTTACATCTTTTTTTTAAATTTATTTATTAAAAACATATAGGTATTTAAAATAAAGATTGTAATTTTAAACTAAATTTTCGAATTGAACATGCGATATAGGAAAACAAGTAAAAGTATATAATTTTTATAATTTAAATAAAAATATTGATAAAAATAACATTTCCAAAAATCTGATCTAAATTAGTTGATTACATATCAGGTTAAAAGTATATAGTTTCTAATCTACTTTCATGTAATGCAGACAGTATATCGTTATCATTGAAAAGTATCTACATAGGTAACTACATAGGTAATGCATGCCATAAGTTTGTGCTAGGACTGCCACCCGCCTACTCAGTTGTGACGATGCAGTCATTGACGTTTTACTTCGAATTTTCTCCCTGTTACTTTATACTGCTATGTTCTTTCCTCTTTGAGCTCTTAAATAGCTAGCAAGCCACCCACCACTTGTCCTGATCTGAATTACTTTCCTCCTATATATCTCACTGACCTCCGGAACACCTGATATGAAAATAAATACATAGGCGAATGTTTAAAAAAACATTAAATGATTTTGAGCTGTGTAAGTCTCACATCAGGAATCCCCAGGGGCGGTGTTAAAGGGGCTCATATTAGGGTACCACTGACATAAAAAATGTTAAATCACTTGCCGAATTTTTGTTCCTCTTCCGATTTCAAATATTTTAATATATTAATATACTTTTCTGAATGGTATCTTCACAAAGATGAATTTAAAATAAAAAAATAAAAAAAAAAAACATATCCAATATGCACACTAGAGTGTCCCGAAAATAGCTTTTATTGAGATTTCGATGTAGGAGCACCCCTCAAACGATGCGTAAAAATTAGCTGAATATGGGAAAAA
>MINK01011137.1:0-13088 GCA_001735545.1 Phormia regina
TTTTTTCGAATGCCGCGACTTTTTCCGAAACTAACGCTATATATTCTAGAAATTTCAGGATTCACAACAACAAAAACATTATTTGAAAACATTTTATAACAACAAAAATATTTGACTTCTTTTCCAAATGTTTAAAAAATTTTAAAAAGAGTAAATATATATGACTATGACTATATCATTATTTTCCAAAATTATGATATCATTTTCGAATGTACCTTTTAGAAAGTAACCTATATCATTTTAGAATTATAAATGATATTATTCTCGAGCTTCTTTATCGCCGGAATCATTTGGTTTGTTGGGTTGACTGTAATTTTTATTGAAAAAAAAAACCGAAAATAAGAAAACAGAAACCGAAAACGTAATCGAAACCGGCAGCGTTTGTTGCCTTCGTTAATATAATTGTTATTTTTAATACATTTCTTCCAAAACCCAAATTTACTTTGTTTTGGATTTTGGGTAGGAGTATAGATTGTCCAACAATTTAACATTTTTCGAAAACACAAAGATAATCGACAATTTGAATACTCAATTAATAAAATAAAAACTCACCTTGAATTCGTCCTTATCAAAAGTTGATTTGTCTAATTTACGCTGAATATTTTGCAATCTGAAATATAATTTCGTATTAATATAATATTTATTTTATGTAACAAAATCTAATTTCATACTTATGCGCATCTTCAGCTGTCTTTACCGCCTGATTAACATCGACCAATATCTTTTTCGATGACTCTAAAGCTTTTTGTATAGCCTCCGCTTCGGCTGTATCTTCAGGCACCACACGCACCGTCACTTTATATAAATTTTCAAATAACAACGGATATTTGGTAAGACGTTGCAAAACCGTGGGTAATAGATCTTTTAGTTGTAAACGACGACACGCTTTGTGTGATTCAGCTTTTGAGAGCAACTTTTGTAATTGTTCATCTTTACGACGTTTCTCTTTGAGAGCTTCTAAAGCGATTTGTTGACGTGCACAAAATTGGGCGGCAAATTCACGTAATTCTTCACCCGATTTACCATCAAACATTTCGGCGAATAGGTCGCCCACACTATTTACAATATAGTTGTGATCAATACGACGTTGTTTGAGTTTTTGCTCAAAGGCACCATGCAGATCACATAAAGAAGATAATGAGGGTGGAAAGAGTAACATTAAATGATCTGGAGAAAGTAAGCCGCTTTCTTGGAGGGGGAATAAGAACAAATGTTTTAAGAGCTTTAAAGTGCGGACATGACTACGTTCAGTTTGATAAATTTCTGTTGAATAAATTAGAAAAAAGAACGATTAGCAATTAAATTCGGATTTAAAATGAAGTTTAAAACTATATTTACCATTTATAATCTCTTGACGTTTCTTTTCGGCATCAGTTAGAGATGCCAATATCTCGCCAGATACATTTGAACTCCAGTCGGCCTCATTGAGATCATCTTCTTCATCACTTTCGAAATTCCAATGACGTGCCATTTGACCACCGGCCGCTGTGCCACCCAAAAAGCTAGCATTCGAAGAACCACCAATACTGCCATGAAACGAGTCCTGATGACTATGCTGGTGTTGATGGTGGTGATGTATCGATGACGTAGTGGCTGTTGGTGTTGCAACACCAGCTCCACCCATTTGTTCCATTGAAGTGGATGGACTCTCGGAGCCACCACCCGATGAAAGACTAGAATTTGAACTTGCTGTGAAGTTGGAATTTGAGAGACCCAAATCTGGTTGATCATCACTAAAAAGAATTTACAAGTTAATTAGTAAATAAATCATTCAAATGGCAAATTTTACATATTGAAGGCATTTTTAAAATAAATAATATGAAAAATTCCCATAAAATTTTAATTTATAATTAAATATTCATATTTATTTAAAAGTTTTATAAAACAATGTTTGGGAATTTATTTTATTAAACACTTATTATAAATAAGTTCTTCAAAATACATATACATATACATGAGTGTGTATGTTTATGTTTTTAAATTTTGTTTCGCAACCCCTTAGGGTATGCTTTATATCTTTTTAATTTCATACTTACTTATCATGATTGTAACCTAGAATTTCCTTTAAGCTTTTACTGCGCGTATAACGTATTTTACTCTTCATTTTTATATTTTTCTCAATTTAATTTTCTTTTATTGTATATAATATTTTTTATTTTTTTATATTGTTTTATTATAATTTGTTTAAATAGAAAAATAAACAGTTTTAATTTGTTCTCCGTAAAACCGTAACATCATTAATTTGAAAATAATTAAAAAAAACCGAGAAATTGTTTAAATTATATAATTTTTGGTTTGTTTCTTCTTTTTAATTATATGTATAATATTTGCACATTTTTTTTACTTTTTTATTTTATTTTTTATTTTTATTATTATTTTTGTTATTGGGTATTGTTGAGACTTTTAAATTTCAACACCTGTTGTTGATTAATCTGCAAACGTTAAAATTATTTCATTAAAGTTTCCAAAACATAGTTGTATAGAGAAGTGTTAATAGTTTACGAGTTTTTTTTTTGTTTTTGTTTTACAAAACTTTATAAATTATTATACAATTTTGTATTCTCATAACTTTACCATAGACAGAAGAAATAAACTGTTGTTGAAAGATCTTAAATACAACAGAGCCTCTCAATGTCTGGCACAATGTCAAATGAATAAGCGAATAAGCGTATTATGTTTGATGCAAAGTTCAACGTTAATATAATATAGATATTAAACTGTTTCCTGTTGCTAATTATTCTAGAAATTTATAAAATAATTATGATATTTTAAAAAAAAAGTTTGTACACCGAAAAAATGTTGTAGTTCATAATATTTAAAACCGAAAAAATAGTCAATATACCAACATACAAAGTATATTTTAAATTTATAACATATTTTCAGCTTTTTTTTTTTTAAATTTTAGTTTTGTATGATTTTTTTGTGAAAATGGTGCGAATATTTGCAAAATTTCAAAAATTATTATTATGTACAATCAAATCTAACAAAAAATGTTTTTTTTTATAATATTTATAAAAATCTTATGTTATATTCTTAATACTTCTGAAAAAGTAATAATAATAATTATGATAATAACAATAATAAAATAATGTATTTCTTTTTTATCTGTGTATATGAAAATAAATTTATTTAGTTTTAACATTAACTTGGAAAATGGTGTAATTATTTTTTACAGGAAGTCAGTAAATAACTGCAGATATTATATGGCCTACTTTAAGGCGTACTTTGTTAAACAAAGAAATGGAACAACAAACATACATATACTCGTAGTAAATAATCTACAGAACTTAAATAAATGTTGTCATATGTTTTTTCTATTTCATATACTATTTAAATTATTATATTAGTTATTTTTTGGATGTCACAACCTTTTTCAGCCCATTTTTTGTCACAATCTAAATCGTGATCTATTACTAGTTACTGATCTGATAAAAATTAAACTGACTCGTTTATACGAACGATTATTGCAAATAAAAATAACTTGCAAATAAATAGTTCCCTGTTTATACGCGAATTGCACAAAGAAATATATTTACTTATTTGTTGTGCCAGATGGTAAAAATGAAACAATTATTGAAAATTTTATGCCACTTCAGCTTCACTTCTTACGATAATTTTTAGTGAGTTACTAATTTACAAATATAGTACGTACTAAATCACTGTTTATATAGCAAAACTTTTATATATCATAATATTTTTAATTACTAGTAAATGCAGCGTATAAACGTAGCATTAAACATTTTGCTCTTTGTAAATAAATTTAAAAATTTATTAAATGATAATAAAAGCAAACGAAAATGAGTCATGATTAACATACAGTTTGAATCGTATTTTCTATTTGTTTGGTATTCAAAATTTAATGTGAATTGTCTTTGTAGAATTTTTGTATGGAAAAAGGTCCACCTTTTGTCCATTGAAGTGCCTATTAGACCTTTTATCGGTCCTTAGGTAGTCGTGGAAGTGTTTGTGTGTGTCAAAAAATGACATTATGAAGTGCTTGAGGTGGCAATAGACTTTCTCTTAGGACAAGCCCATGTTAAAATGACTAGTCACGTGGATAATAAAGTGACTAGTGTTATCCTAATATAGTCGGTTAGGTAACTTGTACGCAACTGACACCATTGACTGCAGGTATAGTTTTACACTAACAAAAGTAAATTCAATTGTTGTTTTTGTAGATGTGTGGTCACTTTTTAATTTCACTATGCTTAGTATAAGTATAATAAGTATAATTAGTATACTAATGTTAACATATGTATAAATTTCCTACTGGATACTCGTGAATAAAACCTTCATATATAGAAACATCCAACTGATAATTATGATGACAACTGTGATGATATATTGTCTTCATTTCACTCATTAAACGAAAATATGAATATTTATGAATTTTAAGGATAAAAAAAATGATAAAATTAAAAATCCACATGTAAAATTCAGTTAGCTGATGTTTTCATTTTTGTGTGAAATATTTAATTACATACACATATATATGAAAATGTTAAAAAAAAACACAATGTCCTTTGCACAATAAGAAACTAAAAATAAAGAAAATAATTTAATTGGCAGTTGCAAGAAAATAATGTCATGTAATTTCAAAGTTAAATGCAATATCAAGCAATGGATGTGCCAATATATATTTTATCAGTATTCTGGTATCTTATTCGTTTAGGTTTCGCTGGAACCTAAACATGGCATCCGGCTTGCACTGCTTGCTATTGTAGGATGGAGGATTCAATTAGCAGCGTAAAAGTAAAGAGATATTGAAAATAGCGTTGTAAACGCTGTTATAGATGTGGTAACAGACCAAAAACAAATGTTAATTGTCTTGTTAATTTGCGGTTTATTCACTTAAGTTCCGTTAAAATCTAAATAGTTAGAATTAGTTCTATAGGAAACGGGTTTTAAATCAAATATTTTTGTTGGACTTTATTGTTTATCAATATAATTTTTCTTCTTTTTTTTATTACACTTAGACATATTTTAGGTTTTCTTAAAAAGAGCCAATAATTTGTTCAGAGAAAGTGAAAATAAAACAAAACAAACAGACAAAACTTTCCATAACCTACTTTTACAAAAGGTAATAGCCAACAATACAGTTTAATCATCTACATATTTACAAGTAGTAGATAAATAAGGATGATATCATTTCATCATCTTTAAAAATATATATATGACAATGAAAACTTTATGCGTATAAACCTTTAAATGTCCCTTGTATTGGTGAACTTTTATTTTATTTATTTTTTTGCATATATATATGTAGGGTATATGTATTTCTAGTCATGACTTTCTTTGAATGTTTGTATGTCTATATGTCTGGTTTTTCATTTGTGGCAACAATCATAACATCCGTTTTAGTTTTCTCCCAATACAATTAAAAACCGCACCCTAAAAGTATGCCTCTAATTTTTCCATCATTATATTATCATTGTGATGTTTTGTTGTGACTGCTAAAGGTTTTAGTTTTTGTTATTGTTGACTGACTTGTTACAAATTGTACAAAGATAGTTCAATAATAATCACAAAAATCCTAAGTCCTTGTTTTGCTTCTTTTTTTTTATTCAGTTACTTGCACTTTACTTTCGTAAGCGTTTCTTCTACTCATATTTCCATTAAAAAAAAAAAAACAAAATAATTACTATAAATTGCTGATGTTAATAAATTTAATTGAAAACGCAATTTTTCATTTAATATAGCGGTAGCTTTTATTATCTTTCATGTATTTTTCTCTTTTGTTTATAATAGAATTGAAAAAAAAGTTTATTATCCTTGCAACTTCCGCTTGTGAAGGGATCGTCATTGTTTTGATATTTTAAGATTATTATTATTTATTTTTTTTTTTTAGATTTATTTGTTTGTATTTAGTTTTCTGTTATTTTTTCCTTGTTTGGTCTGTTAACTTTCTAATTTTCCATTGACCGCATTTTCACAATTGTACCAATTATAAACAATTGTTTTTATATCCTTGATATACATAAATTTTTTTTCTTCATAATATTAACATTTTTCTAATTTGTGAAATTAAATTAAAATTGACAGTTGATATAAAACTTTGTCAACAGCTTAAGAAAATGTTCACATCAATGAATTTGTCCCTTAAATTAATATTGTTTTGTAACTTTGTTTTTTATTTAGTGGTTGAAACATTAAAATGTTTATTTTTCTTTTTTTTTAATCTGAAATAAACTTTAAATTTGATATTACACACAGAGAAAAAATGGTTACGGTATTGTAACTACCACAATATTATGTTCTCATTGTTAATTTTCATTAAATTTAATAATACAATGTTCATTATATGTTAAGAGGGTATAAATGAAATCATAATCTGGTAAATAGAATTTAATTTCTTTATAAATAATGAGCTTTGAAAATATTTTTATATTCATATACGTTCATGTACAATCCCTTTATTAAATGTATTTTATTTTTTTTATGTTCAACTAGGTGATGGTTTAAAACTATTGATACTATTAATACTTATACATAAGAAATAAGTGAAACTAAAAATTATTATTATTTTTTTTAAATACCCACAATTTGATATTTACAATTTTTGTATATAAGTCACATGTCATTGAAAATACACTTGAGATCGAATTGGAAATTGTAATTGGGAATACAAATTACATTGTTGTAATATTATGATTTAAAAAGAATATGATTGCAGCAAAATAAATATCTAATATAAAATGGTTATATCTCACTGAGTAATATATACAAAATAGTGAATTGAAATGTTAATATTGTTGAAATGAATTTAAAAAAATCCTAAATACTTCTGAATTGAAGAAAATTTGAATCATTTTCATATAAAAACATATTGTTGTTAAATTTTTAATTTAAAATCATTTATTTACATGAAATTTCTTAAATTGAAAACTACACAGACTCTAGTTCTCGCGATAAATCGAGATTTGTAAAATTAAGAAGATAAACCGATAAACCCTATGCCGCAGAATTAGCGTTTTCCTCTTTTATTATGCAAGATGTTTTTCATAGGCCTTATCGAGGGTCTAAAAAAAACAAAAATTATGACTCTGCTTCATATTAAAAACTGCACAGGAAAAAAATTGTGCATGTAATCCAGAATTTAAAAATTAAACTAATGGGTTTGAAATTTAGTTTTGATAAATTATGATAAATTTATTTTTTGTTCTTTTAAATGATGGAATATGGAAGGAATATCTTCCGAGAACTCTCACTTTGGCATATCTGCCTGTTAATGGTGTCGATTGTTTTGAATAATTTTGATTTTTTTACATGAAATTGCCATATGGATTATTGTCATATGGAATTTGTAAGGAAAATATTATAAAAAATTTGAAATAATTACAATAACTTTCGTCTTCATACATTTTCTGCTTTTTTTCCTTTTTTTTACATTGTGGGTCTTCAGAGTACCTTTCACAAACAATTTTTGTCTATGATGTTACAGTTATAAATCAACTTGTTTTTTTTTGTTTGTTTTGGTAATCAGTGTTCCTTTCGGTAATCAGTATATGTATACTATAAGTATTTTTATGGCTCAAAAAACTTCACTTCCCATTTCAACTGCACTTCCAGAAATTGTATTGTTAAATCGACATGAATGAATTTTAGAAAAACTAATTCTGCTATTACATCAAAATTTAGCAGACAATTTGTTGAAATAATAATAATAATAATAATAATAGCAAATAATGTACGTTTTCCTACAAAAGTTATACGCCTTAAAGCGTGCAACGATTTTTTTCATGCGCAGTTCTTATTTTAAAATATTGTTTGTTTTCTATCACAATATTTCTTCATTTCCTATTGGGTATTTTTCAATTATTTATTTTGAGTTTTTCACACTCTTGCAACAAATCAACACCATTTTACTAGTAAATGTTTACAAATAAAAATAAATGTCAAAACTTTGCATTAAACTTATTTATTTCAGTTTAAAAAAAGAAACTAAAGCTTATTTTAATCTGTAAGTGACAAGAATTTTTGTTAATTTTTCTGCTAAATATTTTTTTAATATATAAATTAATTGTCTTCATATTTTATGATTTTTAGAGCAAATTATTTTATTCAAACAGCAGTTGAAAACATTTGACATGAATGATTACTTTTTAATTTCCGCTCCAGACTTAAAGGAAAAAAAAGGAACATTACACTGACAAAAAATAAAACAAGCTAAAAAAAAGAAATATTTAAAAAATTTCCTTTAATTAGTGTTATCATATTTTTAGAATATTAATTGTCCAGCAGAAATTCGGAAGAGGTGTATCTACAATACATATTAAGGGAAATTAAATTTTTTATTTTTCCTTAAGGTATAAAAAAAATACATAGTATTTATCATAATACATAGTATTTATCATAGATATGAAGTTCAGTTTTCAAAAACCTAAGTCAAAAAAATTTAAGTCTAAGAATGTGTTAGTAAAAAATCTCATTGAAAACAAAAACAATTGTAGTACGTGTGCCTTTTTGAGTTTTTTTAATCTTCATAGATATGAAGCTTTAAAAAAACTCAATTGAAAAAAATTTAGTTTTCGGTGAAATTTTTTACTAACATATTCATAGGCTTAGGTTTTTTTGACAACCGAATTAGGTTTTTGACAATGGAACTTCATATCTATGTAATAATCTATGGTATTTATTATCACAGAAATTCATTACTATTACTTTAGTCTCAACTTATATCTGGGGGGAGTTTTTATTCAGGCTTTCGAAAGTATGTTTTTAAAAAAATGTTAACTTAATTTTAATGAATATCAACTTTAGCTTCTTAGTAATGATCAGGAACAAGAAAATAAGGATAACAATTCGTTTAAATGATCAAATGATAATTTTCATTAAATTTCTGCTAAATTAAGTGTAATAATCATTGACTGTAATAATATAAATGCTTAAATGGTCTCTTTTCTCTGTTTTTATCTATTCGAAATTATGAATTTCTTAAGGTATTTTCAGACTAGTCAAATATTTAACAAATATAAAGATATAATCACTATATACATTATTTTCTAAATTCTCAATTTTAACGGGTTTCTTTTACATAATTTTTTGCAATATCAAACAACGGCAAATATTTCTTTGTAATACTAGTGGTATTGCAAATTTGATTAAATATTTGCCAGATGTGAACATAGCTTTATAATGCAAATACAAACATATTTTTTTTTTTTAATTATTTACAACAAGTGAAATTATTAAACTTTTATTTATTTTTCTAATTAAATAATCATAATTACAAGATATTTCTTTATTCAAAAAATGTTTACTTTTTCATTTATTTATTTAGAAATATTCAAAAATCTTTTTTTTTTTTTTATCAACAGGAACTTGGTATAAAAGTTTTAAACAAAAAAATAATAATCATCACCATCATAGTCTTAAAGATAATATTATTTTATTTTATTTAAATTTTTCTAAAGCATGACGTTTGTCTATCATGTAATATTGATTTAAAGTATTAATGTGAAATAAGTGTAATAATAAATAAGTAAATACTTGTACATCATTTTGGATGGAAAATAGCAAAAGATTTTTAAATTTTATTATGCGCAGTAATTTTTTGGAGATTTTCACAAATTCTATAAATATTATTCTTTTGGTTTTCAATTATTAGAAATTCATTGGTTTATTTTTCCGCCCGCCCGCACGTCCGTCTGTCTGTCCGTCTATCTGTCTGTCTGTCTGATTGCTTCTTTAGTTCTTTACCTTTACCTGGTTGGATGGTAGGTTGGTTATCAATCAAAAGCTTGTTAAGTGAACAGGAACAATAAAAACAACAACTACAATATTAAATAAATTAAACAGATATAAAAAATGTGTGGAAAAATATTTATTGTTTATTTCCCAAACTGTTTTTTTTTGCCGTTTTGTGTACTTTTAAAGCAACAGCGGCAGCAGATTATACACATATGTTTGATTTTCTTTTTTTTAGATTGAAATTATAATTTAGTGCCTTGTTGAGATATAAATCATTTTGATTTTGTTTTGAAGTGAATTTAGTGGAACAATTTTATTGTTTTTAATATAGAAAATCAAAGAAAATCTGGATAAATTTCAATAGAAAAATATTCCCTAATGGGCTAAAAATTACTATAATTGCATTAAAATAATTATACGAATCGAGATTTTTATTATAATATCAGAAATATGAGAGATGTAAAAAGGGGAAAAAAACAGGAAAATCGTAATTTCTATGCAGGTATGGTGTTTTATAGTCAATTCTAATCCGCTTTTTCGAATTGACTCTAGTTTTCGCAATAAAACGACATTTGTAATAAATTACATATTTAATTTTATTAAAAAAATATCTAGAAACTATAATTAAAAATATTAAACAGCCGCTGATCGTTCCATAACTGCTGACCGATTTTAAAAATAATGTAATATAAACTTGAGGAGAATTATAATAAAAATTTGTTTATATATTTTTTTAATAATATCAGACAACTATTTTTCGAGATAGGCTTTAATATAAAGTGCAACCTCCTTAGTCTTACAAAACTCGATTTATCACGAAAAGTAGAATCAATTCGGAAAAAGTGGATCAGAAGCTTAGTACTAATGAATACTAATGTATTCGAATTGATTGAGAAACCTCGTACCCTCTCTATGTTGAGACATTTTTTTAATATAAAAGCCGCTAACATGCAATATAAAGAATATATTACAAAGGTTAGGTTAGGTTGAAAAGGGTGGCGTATTCACGCCTCTACCCAGAGACCAAAAAAGGTCCATTGTGATCCCTTTGAGAAATAAATAGAAATTTTTAAAATACAGAACAGAGAAGAGAAAAAATTTAATAAAGAATACTGAATACCATTATCACAGATGTAATGGGAAATGTATGAGATAAATATTGTTAAAAAAATCAAAATTGTAATAAATAAACTAAATAAAAATATATTTTTAACAGAAATATATATGGAAATTAGCGCCATGAGAAAAAAAATGTTTTCCTCCCTGCTTGGAGATATAGCTCACAAAAAGAAATCGCTTTGAGAAATCGTTCTTGAGCGGCCAAAATTCTATTTAATATTTGTAAAATCTGTAAAAAGTGTTAATGCTTTTTATAGGTGTATATAATTAATAATAGCACAAAATAGCAATATCAATTAAAAAAAAAACTGCGCAATATTTTCGTAGCCATTTGTTGGGTTTGTCGTCATTTTTACAAATGACGAAAACTGATATCATCTATCTATCAGTGCCTTAATTGTCTATCTATAGCTTTGCTTCCGTTCACAGGGCAAACTAAAATTACAGTCAATAAGTCTTTATATCAATGATATCCATCCATTCAGCCGTCATTCGTTAGGCTTTCTCTATGGATTTTTGTTTCTTCTTTCAATTATATTTTCGCACGCTTAACTTTTGTTTATGTTATTTCTTATATGTAAAAGTTTAATATTAAGGACTTTTTTTGATTATAGATTTTTATTTTTTTTTTTCCATTTCATTTTAGTTTATTTCATTGTTTATAAAATTTTATTTTGTTTATTTTATTAGAGAGTAGGTGTTGTCTTTCTTTATTTATCCTTTATTAAGTTTTCAATATTTATTTTCTTTTACTTTCTTTATTTTAGTTTCAGTTTTAATTCTAATATTTTTTTCGCTTTTTCTTTAATATGTGCGTTGTAGGTTTTTCATTTTATTTTGACTTAATGTTTTATAAAAAAAAGTATTTAATTATTAATAATTATTTTGTATTTAATTTTTCATTAATGCTAGTTAGATAGAGAAAAGTTTTATTGTTTTAAATAATTAATTAGAATTCTATTTAAAAATAATTTGAAATTTTATAGTCTACTTTTAGGCGTTTTATGTAAATAAAATTTTAATTACGTAGTTTAATTTTGTACTTATGTTATAACCTGGGGATTTAAAATATCAGCACATTTTGTAAAGATATTTTTCGTTCAAATAAAGTCACATTTTAAAGATTATTTTCTCTTTTTAAATAATAATTTGAATAGAATAACATAAAGAAGAAAATAATGTTAAATATAAATATTTGTTATCGTGATTTCTAATACAATTAGTATTAGGCTCTAGTCCACTTATTTTTTGATTCAATTTAATTTTTCTCCCTAAATCTTTATATAAAACAAACATTTAAAAGTTATTAATTATTTGGCTTAGTAGCCTATTTTTGTTAAAAAAAAGTATTTTTATAAACAAAAAAGAAAAATCGAATATAAGAGGTCATTAACAGCAGCCTTGACTTCTCACCCCAAATCAATGTCATTTCTTAAATAATTTTATTATGTTATTATGGTTGCTATTAAATGCAACATTTAAATGTCGAAATAACAAATGAACATACAAACAAACAATCATCTGAAATAATTTAATAATATGTATTTTTAATAGTGTTATTTTAGGCGTATAATCATCTACAACTGTTGTTTGTTTCAATATTTGATTATTTGTATATTTTCATTTAAACAATCTAAAAATTAAAAGTATTTTTCCACAACAAAGTTATACAAAATACCGGGTGCTTCTAAAATCATTTTTTTTTTACTATAATTTTCCTAAAGAGTTTGCCATTTTTTTCAGTTTTTGTTTATGTTTAATTTCGCACAAAGAATGTTGGTTATACAATTCATTCATATGATTTTTTTTCTTCTACATTCATTGTTTCATTCATTCATTCATTCTTTTGCTAATTCATTCAACATTTTGTTTTATTTTTCTAAATGTTTATTTTTATCACCTCTTCTCCTTCTTCTGACTTTTCTCATTATTCTGAAATATACATATATTTTGATTAAATTTCTTGTATTTATTATAGTAGCTGGTATGAAAAACAGGTCATAATTTGTCTTAACTTTATGGTGCGAGTGGCAGGAACACAATATGTTTTCATATGGTTTGGTCAGTTTGCTGCTTATGGCTTATAATCATTCGATTCATAATGGCTTTTAATTTGGAAGGGGTAAAAGTGGCTAAATAAAAAATGTATTTATAAAAACCGAAACAAACAAAACGACGCATTGATTTTATATTTTAACCAATAAATTATTTATGCCCAAAAATTATAGATAGAAATGCAAAAAAAAATGTTTATATCTTTGTGCAGACAAATGTGAGTT